>CAUYON010123574.1:0-21858 GCA_963573935.1 Arctocebus calabarensis | reverse complement strand
TCAAATCAGCCAAGATTTTAAAAGAATAAAACCAAATGAAAGGGCAGTGCCTGTGGCTCATCGAGTAGGGCGCCGGCCCCATATACCAAAGGTGGTGGGTTCAAACCCAGCCTCGGCTGAACTGCAAAACAGAAAAATAGCCGGGCGTTGTGGCAGGCGCCTGTAGTCCCAGCTTCTCGGGAGGCTGAGGCAAGAGAATTGCCTAAAGCCCAGGAGGTGGAGGTTGCTGTGAGCTGTGAGATGCCATGGCACTCTACCACGGATGATAAAGTGAGACTCTGTCTCTACCAAAAAAAAAAAAAAAAAAACAAATGAAGATGGGACCAGGGGTGATGACATCAGCAATCACATACACTGCTCGTTGTTATATAAACTGTGTGCCCTATCAGTAATATCAGATATTACCATTTCTTTTCTCACTTTTAACCAAATATAAAGAAGGAAACTTGTTTTTAATTAGAGAATTTGGTAGTCTTTCATGGGCTCACCAGTTGTTTCTTTTTCTGTGAATTGTCAGCTGTCATATTTTGCTTATTCCTTTTTCTAAGCTGTAAATATTAACCTGTCCCTTCATTACTATACAGAACACTTGTGCTGTTTTTATACTTCCTTAAAACAATGGAAACTCTCAAAAGTTAAATCAAATGGCTCAGTGCCTGTGGCTCAACGGGCTAAGGCGCCAGCCATGTACACCTAAGCTGGCGGGTTTGAATCCAGCCCAGGTCTGCCAAACAACAATGATGGCTGCAACCAAAAAATGGCCGGGTGTTGTGGCGGGCACTTGTAGTCCTAGCTACCTGAGAGGTGGAGGCAGGAGACTCGCTCGAGCCCAGGAATTGGAGGTTGCTGTGAGCTGTGATGCTACAGCACTCTATCCAGGGTGACAGCTTGAGGCTCTGTCTCAAAAAAAAAAAAAAAGTTAAATCAAGTCATAATTTACTAAGGACCTACTATATGCAAAGGGACCATTCTAGGTAGTGTGAACAATGCCAGCAAAAGCATGGAAGTGAAAGAAATTTATAAGGTGTCTTACTACCAGACATCTTTAAGAGACAACTTTAAAAATCAGTTTTCCACAACTATGATCAATTGTCCTTTTAAGATAATACCAAATACATAAAATATGCAGGAGCATGATTAAGATAATTATTCTCAAATGTCTTACAGATAAATTTGCAAATGCATTTCTCACAGGACAAGGATATACATTTCTAACTTCAGAGGCCTGGGACATGTTCCTACCTGAGGATAGAAGCAGTTTCCAACATTTCAGCCATGAACGTAGAGACTCCTTTCAATTGACTGTCACCAGCCCCTACCCGGGCTAAGATGCAGTCCACAATCGACACTTCTGCTGACTCACATGGCACAAAACACCCAATTTGGGCCATGAGTACTATCACCCCAGTCTGGCGAATATATGTCGATTTACCTCCCATATTGGGGCCTACAAAACAAATTATATCAATAAGGAAGATTTTTAATTTCTTTCTGCTACGAATAAGTCGACTGTTTGGCCTAACTGCATATTGCACAATGATGTGGCATAGAAGCTGAACACAGGCTGCCCGAAAATGTGAAAAAAAAAATCACTGCCTTTAGAAATGATTCCATTATTATTTCGTCAGACAAACTGACATGGGGCCTTTTATCAAGAGGAATAATAAAAAATATACTTTACCTTTAATATGACCATGGCCTAGAAAGACCACACATAACTTTTCCATGGCTCACAGAGCTGTCTGCAGGATAATTCCAGAAGAGTAACAAACCTAATTGCTTTTTTTTGTTGTTGTTGTTGTTGATTTCAGTTTTTGACCAAAGCCGAATTTGAACCCTCCACCTCCAGTATATGGGGCCAATGCCCTACTCTTGAGCCACAGGCGCCACCCATAAACCTAATTGTTTAATTCAACACTATTACTCATTAGTAACTGGGGTTACTAGTGAACTAATCAGTATGGTCAAATCCTTCAAATCACTAAAGCCCTAAGACATGACCCTTTTGGGGGGAAAATATGCACTTTATTGGTGGGGGTTAGGTTATATCAATAACTTCGGGAAATAAAATATAATCACTAACGTTCTAAAAACATACTTCTCCAAAGATTTCTACTTCCCTTTTTGTTTTCCAAAATCTGGTTAAGATCTCTCTAAATACCTCAGCTGATTCCTAGTACCCGAGGAGTCTGAGGTAGGTGGACTGCTTAAGCTCAGGAGTTAGAGAACAGCTGATCCTTAAGAGAAAGACCCTGTATCTACTAAAATAGAAAAACTAACTGAGCACAGTACTGCTCGCCTATAGTTCCAGTTACTCAGGAGGTTAAGGCAAGAGGATTGCTTCAGTCCAAGAATCTAAGGTTGCTGTGAGCTATGACAATGCCATGACATTCTACCCAGGGTGATGGAATAAGACCATCTCCAAACAAAACAAAACAAACAAACAAACAAACAAAAAAATAAACCCCCCCCCTCAGGTGAGACATGCTACATTAATCTACATGTAAGGCTACTTTCTTCAAATTTCACATGAATATTGTACCATGTCTTACAATAATTGCTACCCAACCTGAGGTCCTCCAGTAGCCAATTCTGCCTGACCATCAATGACTATATACTATTGAAATGACAGGCTCTAAAGTAAGATTTGAAGGTGAAGGGATGTTCTTTTTTAAATGCTTTGAACTGGGGCTGGGTGCAGTGGTTCACACCTATAATCCTAGCACCTTGGGAGGCCAAGGCAGGTGGATTGCGTTAGCTCTCAGGTTTAAAACTAGCCTGAGCAAGAACGAGATGAACGAGACCCAGTCTCTAAAAATAGCTGGGTACTATGGTGGGTGCCTATAGTCCTAGCTACTCTGGAAGCTGACGTAAGAGAATCACTTGAGCCTGGGAGTTTGAGGTTGCTGTAAAGTATGATACCTATGATACCACAGCACTCTACCCAGGGTGACAAAATGAGACTGTCTCCAAAAAAAAAAAAAAAAAAGGCTTTGAACTCCAGGAACAGAAGTTTTATGTGAATATAATATTCTCTCATAAGGTTATATCCCACCTTCCAAATCTTCCTTCTAATCCAAATGTGAATATATGACTAACAAGTATGAATAACATGTTCTTATTTTAATATCAAGGACTGGGAAATTTTTTGGTCAGTTTTCAATATATTTCTACTCCAACATTAAAAAAAGGAAAATGTTATTATCTCTCCCCAAGTCCATAAACTAAGTTATTTACCAGTAATGATGTGGAATATCTGTTTATCTTTTTCGAAGTATATATCATTAGGAATAAATGCAACTTCATCTTGAACCTCAACACAAGGATGTCTGGATGCTTTCAATATAATTCTCCTTTGTCCTTTCTCCAAAATGACTGGTCGTACATACGGAACAGGTGCTCCATTTGACGCATGAGCAAAGCTGACAACAGCATCTAGCTGCGCTAACACATCGTTGAGTGTTTGCATTGGTTCCACATAGCCTGTATAAAAATAAAAACAGAGAATGTACAGAGGAATACTGAATATTTATATCTACAAATATAGATAGAAGCTATAAGAATAAGTTAATTCCTTCATTTTGGAATTCAAAATCCACTTCCTAATTTTTATATACATATACGTATCAGGTACGTATACACATATCAGGTACCTTTATATACATATAGGTGTCAGACCTGGGCAGGGTCTGAACCCACCACCCTTGGTATATGGGGCCAGTGCCCTACTCACTGAGCCACAGGCACTGCCCCCTAATTTATATATTTTTAAAAAGTAAACAAAAGTTAGCTGTTACAAAACTGGAAAGAAATATTAAAACTAAACACAGGGTTAAAAATGTGTTGCTATGTCCTCATTGTGAACAGATTTCAAAATTAGAGTGTAATGCCTTCCTTTACCAGTGAAATATAAAACTATGCAATTGTTTATAAAGAAATGAGGTAGAGTTAAAAAAACTAACAAGGAGAATCTTTCATAATATATTGATAAGGTAAAAAAAAGCAGAGTATAGTAATATCTAAAGCACATACTCAATTTTAAGACACATCCTTTTCCTACATTTTAAGAATCTGACAAAATGTGGTATGTGTGAATATACATACATACATACACAGTAGAACCTCCGTAGTTGATCGCCTCTCTACATGGACTATCTCAAGTTGACCTAATTTTCATAAGACTAGCCATGCACCACATGTACATATCAGTACAGTAGACCTAGTTTCTTATTTTGACCACCTCCATACATTGACTGGTTTGTTATAGTCCCTTGGGTGGTCAACTTAACAGAGGAACTGCTATATACATATGCCCCATTCCTTCCATAAACACAGACACACCATAGAGTACTACTCAGCCATAAAATGAAATTATAAAAGCTTTGAACAGAAACATTTTAAAGCTTTAAAAGCAGAAACATTTGTACACCTCTTCACGTGCAGAGGATTTCACTATAAATTTAGATCTTTTAACCATCACATAAATATTGTGAAGATTTTACTACAGGCCAGGTGCAGTAGCTCACACCTGTAAATCCTACAACTCTGGGAGGCTGACACAGATGAATTGCTTCAGCTTCAGAGTTCGAGGGCACCCTGATCAAGAGAAAGTCCCCTCCATTTCTACTAAAAATGGAAAAATCTAGCCAGGCATTGTGGCAGGAGCCTGTAGTCCCAGCTACTCGGGAGGCTGAGGCAAGAGGATTGCTGGAGCCTAAGAGTTTGAATTTGCTGTGAGCTATGATGCCACAGCATTCTACCCCACGGTGATAGAATGAGACTTTGTTTCAAAAAAACAAAAATAAACAATAACAACAAAAAACACATTTTACTACATGTATTAAAACTAAAAAGGCACTACCTGACACATGAATAACAAAATAGGTAAAGACTACTACAATAGTTACATTTGTATAGATTCTAAATATTAACAGGTTGGATGGGTTGGTGCAACAGGTCCACATGTTTTATGGACTATCACACTGATTACAATTATGTCAAAAGCTTCACAGAACAAGGCAGGGCCTGTGGCTCAATGAGTAGGGCACCAGCCCCATATGCCGGAGGTGGCAGGTTCAAACCCGGCCCCAGCCAAACTGCAACAAAAATTGCCAGGCATTGTGGTGGGCACTTGTAGTCTCAGCTACTCAGGAGGCTGAGGCAAGAGAATCGCCTAAGCCCAGGAGTTGGAGGTTGCTGTGAGCTGTGTGATGCCATGGCACTCTACCTAGGGTGATAAAGTGCGACTCTATCGCCAAAAAAAAAAAAAGGCTTCACAGAACATTCAAGGGAAGAGTGTTTACTTTTAAGAAAACACAAAAAAAATTGAGTTTAATCAAACTGCAAAAAAAAATTTGACTCATTGATTCCCCTTTTTCCTATAAAAGTGAAAGAATATTTGTAAAACAAAAATTAACCTGTGAATGGTTGAGTATGCATAATTCTCTTCCTCTTTTAAAATTTATTCTTCTACCTAACAATTTTTTTAAAGGAAAAGGAAACACATTACCCTAGCATGTACCCATAGAAACCTGTAAGAATTACAGCTAGGCATGGTGGCTCACACCTATAATCCTAGCACTTTAAGAGGATGAGGCAAGAGGATCACTTGAGCTCAGGAGTTTAAGACCAGCCTGAGCAAGAACAAAACCCCATGTCTACTAAAAATAGAATAATTATCTGAGTGTAGTGGTGGCTGCCTAGTCTCAGCTGCATGGGAGGCTGAGGCAAGAGGATTGCTTGAGAGCAGAAGTTTGAGGTTGCAAGACTGCAATGAGCTATGGCACCACTATATACTAGCTAAAGCAACAGACAGACATTGTTTTAAAAAAGTAAGAAGAGAGAATAAAGAAGATAAAGAAAAAAGGAAAGAAAGAAACGTGGATGAATTAGTGGAGAACGTGAGATTAACATTTTGACAAGAGTAAGTTCACAGTAAGAAAGAAAACCAGATTTTTTTTTTTTTTTTTTTTTTTGAGGCAGAGTCCCATTATGTTGCCCTCAGTAGACTGCTATGGCATCACAGCTCACAGCAACCTCAAACTCTTGGGCTTAAGCCATTCTCTTGCCTCAGCCTTCCAAGTAGCTGGGACTACAGGTGCCCACCACAACACCTTGCTACCTTTTGTTGTAGTTGTCATTGTTGTATAGCTGGCCACGGCCGGTTTTGAACCCGCCAACATTGGTGTATGTGCTTTTCTGCAGATTTTTGTTCTTTAGGGTATTCCCATTCCTCAGCCTGCACTATCTTATCTTTCTGTTACATGTACAGGAGTAATTTCCAATTACATTTCCCAGTATAATACAGCATGCCTTATTTTATAGGGAATCTAACATACTGAAGAAGTACAGTATGTAATGGCTTAAAAAAAAAAACCCCGGCTCGGCGCCTGTGGCTCAATGGGCTAAGGCACCAGCCACGTACACCTGAGCTGGCGGGTTCGAATCCAGCTCGGGCCCGCCAAACAACAATGACGGCTGCAACCAAAAAATGGCCGGGTGTTGTGGCGGGCGCCTGTAGTCCCAGCTACTTGGGAGGCAGAGGCAGGAGACTCGCTTGAGCCCAGGAATTGGAGGTTGCTGTGAGCTATGATGCCATAGCACTCTGTCCAGGGTGACAGCTTGAGGCTCTGTCTCAAAAAAAAAAAAAAAAAACCCATATAAACATGCTTCAAATATCTTGATGATTTTTCTATTACCAAAACCAGGTCATATTCAGAACATTTAACATATAGGTTCCATTAAATTTACCTGAAGAAATATTGACAATTTCTTTAACGATGGCATCCTGAGCTTCTTCATACTCAGTTTTATTTTTGGTATATTCTTCATTGAGAGAAGTCAATTTACTGCAAATCAAGATAATGGAATTGTTAAAAATATTAAAACATCTACTAGAAGTAATGTGTACTACATAAACACATCCAGAGTATCTATCCTATGAAGCATCAAAACAATAAAATGGAAATGTAAGTGGAAAATGGGCAACTCATCAGGGGTAAATGTGCCTGCAGTTCGGTCTATTAATATTCTTTAATGCTGTTTGGAATAAACACATTAGCACAATTGTTGCTATAACTATTACTCCCTTGAGTAAAATTCTGATCTGTGCCCTTTTACAAAATATTTGAATGGAATATTAATTTAGAATAGAAGTCACCACCAATTTTAAAACACACATACAGATGCTACTTCTCATTACTGTAGCGTAACTATCCAGTTTTCAAAATGGGGAAAATGTTTTAAAAAATAAATCTTACTGAACAACGTGATGAGAAAATGAATTGCAAGTTGAAATATAAAAATATTGAAGGCAGGCTCGGCACCTGTAGCTCAGCGGCTAGGGCACTAGCCAGATACACTGGGGTTGGTGGGTTCAAAACTGGCCTGAGCCTGCCAAACACCAAAGAAAACTACAACAAAAAAACAGCCAAGTGTTGTGGCAGGCACCTGTACTCCCAGCTACTCAGGAGGCTGAGGCAAGAGAATCACTTGCGTCCAAGAGTTTGAGGTTGCTGTTAGCTGTGAAGCCATAGCACTCTCCTGGGGGCAACGAAGTGAGATTCTGTCTCAAAAAAAACATTGAAGACCAGATAAAAATAAAATGAGGAAAAAAATATTTCTTGGCATTCAAGAAGGAAATGAAATTAAGAATAAAAAGAAGGGACAGAGAGGAGAAAGGAAAGGAGAACTAATTATTAGAAGTAGGAGGAAATCAGTTCACCAAGGCAATTGTGAACCTGAAACCAGTCAATGGCATCATTGACATGGATAGCTCAGGAATAGTACACGGGCAAGTAGCAACACAAAAAGTCTACATAAAACAAGAAGTGGGAAGAATTAAAGAAAAACAAGAGGCAAAGATATAAATAAAAGTGAGATCAGTCAGTGTGTGAAAAGACAAAAGCTGTAAGACATCAAAGCAAAGGTGGAGGTCACGGTCTATGAATGAATTTTTCACTTTTGAAACTATTGGCTAGTCTAATCTCTTTTATATATACCCATGGGGTGTTTTTTGCTTTTTGTTTTGTTTTTGAGACAGAGTCTCACTCAGTCACCCTAGGGAGAATGCTGAAACATGACTTTTAAAAGCTATCATCCAGTGAAAGTCCTCATTGAGGCTGGTAAAATAATTTTTTGGCTTGACCAATGACAGATTTCTCAAAAAAACTAAACACATGCAAAAAACTAAAGCAGAGACATGAAGTGAAACTAGCTGTACTAGACACGGAAACATGATGTAAGTAACACAGTCTATTCTGTATTGATGAAGGAATGGTGAAACCAAAGGGAAAGAGTCGTCTTTGAAACAGATCCAAAGGATCACTTCAGTCAACGTGGAAAAATGGATTGTTTAAACAAATGATGCTGAGACACCTGACTAGCTACTTAGAAGAAAAGAAAGCTTATATTTTACCTGATGCCTATATTAATGAATAATAATTAAGGTAAAACTCCCTTATCACACAACGTTCAGATTACATCAGAGAATCCAGGAAACAACTGAAGGTTTAAAAACAGACTTGCAAACCTGTTGGTAAATTTAACACCGTTCTTCTGGATGTCTACCGTACTAAAGTTTTTATTGTTACGAAGGACTTTTTCTTCCTTACAGGTTACACGAAAGTAATATCCAAACTGTGTACTGGAATCCAGTTTAATCTGTTTGCCAGGTTCCAAGCCTTCATAACCAGAAGGAAAAGAAAAAGCATGTCATAAATAACTGTAGACATTTTTCATTGTAACTCCTCAATAAATCTAGAGAGTGGAAAACTACTTTTATTACATGACACCCTACTAGCAATCATTAGTATTACCTAACTGAAAAAGACTGAAACACTTCTTCATTTGAAAACTACATGAATTAAGGATATCTATAAAATCCTTAAACTCCCTTATGAACGTCTGCTTCTGACATAGAAGCTGCTTTCTGGGTAAGCCCATCCAAGGCTGCAGAGCACAGCTGAGAATGGGTTATGGCACAGCCTGATCCTCGAGAAGTTATGCATAAGGATTCTTTCTTTAACCAAAGCACTTATTTGAAACTGATAATACAGAGCATAATTAAAGTGAACAAATACAATTTCCAAACAAAAACTTGAGACTCTGAAAATGAAAGTCTAAGGAAGTTAGTACATATATTTTCTATTAAGTGTAGGAAACTTTGCAAAGCAAACAATCTGACTGATCCTCTAGACTTTTACACAACTAAGAATTTTATTGTTTGGGGGGCAGTGCCTGTGGCTCAGTGAGTAGGGCGCCAGCCCCATATACCAAGGGTATTGGGTTTGAACCTGGCCCCAGCCAAACTGTAACAAAAAAATAGCCGGGTGTTGTGGTAGGCACCTGTAGTCCCAGCTACTCGGGAGACTAAGGCAACAGAATTGCCTAAGTCCAAGAGCTACAGGTTTTTATGAGCTGTGATGCCACAGTACTCTACCAAGGGTGACAAAGTGACACTCTGTCTCTAAAAAAAAGAATTTTATTTTTTAAGACAGAGTCTCATTCTGTTGCCCCAGGCTAGAGTGCCATGGCCTCTGCCTAGCTCACAGCAACCTTAAACTCCTGGGTTCAATTCAGTCCTCCTACCTCGGCCTACCAAGTAGCTAGAACTACAGGGGCCCACCACAATGCCCAGCTAGTTTTTTATATTTTTAGTAGAGATGGATGGGGTCTCACTCTTGCTCAGGCTGGTCTTGAACTCCTGACCTCAAGCAATTCACCCATCTCAGCTTCCCAGGTTGCTAGGCGTGAGCTACCATTCCCAGCCACAACCAATGTTTTTGAATTTTTCATTCATCAATGTGATCTTCAGACCACAAACCAGAAGAGAGATAGTAAAAAATAATAAAATGTTATTATTATGAAAATAAAATAAAATACAGATCTCACTGAGCAGTGAGGAAAGAAACCTTTGAGACCCATGAAGAAATAAAATCAGTCTAATATGAATAGAATCTCTTAAAACATTCAAAGGGAAAGGGGAGTTCTACAACGAAAGACTGCAATCAATCAACGATCAATCAAATGAAAGTTCCTTTCTTCCCTCCTTCCCTTCCTCCCTTTCTTCCTGAGACATGATTTTGCCACGCTGCCCAGACTGGTCTTGAATTTCCAGCTTCAAGTAATGCTGTTGCCTTTGCCTCCCAAAGTGCTGGGATTATACACCTGGCCTAATGACCATTTTCACAAGTACATGATGCAGTCTGTTGCTCATATATGCCGTTTCAGTGTATTGTTAACATTAGCAACCTTGTTAATAAACATGAAAGAGAATAGCATTCACAGAATAAATACTATATGTAACATTTGCATATTTAGATTACCATGAAAATCATAAATCTAAAAACAGCCTCATATCCTCAAAATATAAAGAAACTTTTAGAAATCAAGCCAGAATCCAACCTGTTAATTTTACAAAACATGCTGAAAACCAGAAACTTGTAAAAAGCTTCACAAAGTTGCCTCTTACAATGTTTCCTTCTCAATTTGAGTACTGTTTCTGTTGCTTATAAAAGTTTGTTCTTACAAAGAGTTTGTCCTTTGTAAAACAAACATATTTAATCGTAAAATGTTATTAATTTAAACTATAAAAACAAATGTTTGTCATTAATTTTCTCATTAGCATTCAATGAAATAGACCAATAATAGGCATTATTTAATGTATAGAACTTTTTTTTTTTTTGCAGTTTTTGGCTGGGGCCAGGTTTGAGCCCACCACCTCCTACTCCCTGAGCCATGGGTGCCTCCCAATGTATAGTACTCTTAATAGAATTCTTTCTTCATAAAACAAGTATCAGTAGAAAAATTTCTACCCAAATTAACATACAGTGAAACAGAAAAACCTGTCATTACTTTTATTTATTTATTGAGACAGAGTTTCTTTATGTTGCCCTTGATAGAGTGCCATAGTGTCACAGCTCACAGTAATCTCAAACCCTTGAGCTTAAGTGATTCTCTTGCCTCAGCCTCCCAAGTAGCTGGGACTATAGATGCCCACTGCAATGCTTGGCTATTTTTTGTTGCTGTTGTTATTGTAGTTGTCATTGTTGTTTGGCAGGCCTGGGCTAGATTCAAACCCACCAGCCCTGGTGTATGTGGCTGGTGCCTTAGCTGCTGTGCCACAGGCGCCAAGCCAGAACTTTTAAATTATTAAGAAAATATGCAGTAACTTTTAACTCCAAATACTTAAACATTCAGTATGCTTAGCTATGAAACAAGCAAGGTGGACTTCAAAAGCTTTAAGACAAAGGTTCTTAATCTGAGATCTAGTCCATATTTGGATTCTCCCTGGAAACTATCTGCAATTTTTTTGTATAATTAGCTACGGGCATATTTTTGGGAAGAGGATCCATGACTTTAATCAGATTATCTAAAAGATTAAGTATTAATGCTCCAAGGGATTTTCTAGTTCTAACATTCTAGATTATTTTATTCATTCGACAAACATGTTTTTTAAAACAAGAAATGGTAAAAAAAAAAAAAAAATAGTTAAAAATCTAGAATTAAAGTATGAACCCTTAGGGAATTGATAATCTAGTAAAGAAGCCAGATTTTAAATGTTGATATTAATGAAGTGGTTAGAAACTCCAAAACCAAATCAATGAACTATTCCTAGGAGAATCAGGCTTACAATGAAGGTGACATTTAAAATAGATCTTATTTAAAAGACATTATGCAAGGGCCTGTTGGGGAATTTCTGTTTTGAAGGAAAATCAAGTCATCTTCTGGATGGATAATTAGTAAAATTCTGTCACCAGTGTGCACATGGTTAGACAGAAGAATTATTCTAATCTCCAATGACCCATTCTTACCAAGATCTCTGGCAGCACTTATTAATGTAGACTGCATCTTCTTTTCCAAGTCATTCATTATTTCTCTTAATTCACTCAGATTAGGATCAAATGAAGGTTTAACAAGGAATTCATGGTTTTCTACCTATAATCAGAACAAAAAATAGCTAAATTGTATAAGTGATATATAAAGATGTAAATCATAAAACAAATATTTTCTTCTAACTTATTTTAGTATCACTAATGTTTTAAGTTAAATGCTTTGCTATCAGTAAGTTACTCAGTCACAACTATTAAGTTTCTATTTATTAAGAGATATATAGTTCTGATTGTTAGGAGCTGAGAGCTCCAGATGTAAAAATTACAAAATAAAGTTATTCATATGTAACAGACACAGGGCTAATGATGCATATGGCCCTAATAGTATTCTGGATTTTTTGTATTTTTTCCTAAACAGCATTTGAAACATTTTCCCTAAACACCTCTGAGGAGGATTCAATGTTCAAAACCTGTAATAGGGTGGTGCTTATGGCTCAAAGAGTAGGGTGCCGGCCCCATATAATGGAGGTGGTGAGTTTAAACCCGGCCCTGGCCAAAAACTGCAAAACAAACAAACAAACAAAAACCTTGTAATAGAATGCGTGGTTTTGCCCAAACCAAAGATCCATCTTAGGAATCTAAGTTAGCTCTAAAAAACAAAAACAAAAAAGAAACTATAGAATTTTATTTCTTTAAACTAAAACTTCATCAAAATCTCACAACTTTTATTTGAGACAGAGTCTCACTTTGTCACCCTTGGCGTCATAGCTCACAGCAACCTCAAAGTCCTGGGCTTAAGCAATTCTGTTGTCTCAGCTTCCCAAGTAGCTGGGACTACAGGTGCCTGCCATAACACCTGCCTATATTTAGAGACGAGGTCTCTCTCTGGCTCAAGCTGGTGTCAAACCTGTGAGCTCAGACAATCCACCTGCCTCAGCCTCCCAAGTGCTGGGATTACAGGCGTGAGCCACCGCATCCAGCTAAAATCTCACAACTTTAACAACATATTTTTACATATCCCGTATAAGTAAAGTCTTACTAGTAATAAACAGCAAGAAACTATAATGAAAAACAGATTTCAGTGGGCGGCACCTGCGGCTCAGTGAGTAGGGCACTAGCCCCATATAACGAGGGTGGAGGGCTCAAACCCGGCTCTGGCCAAACTGCAACAAAAAATAGCTGGGCATTGTAGTAGGCACCTGAAGTCCCAGCTACTCGGGAGGCTGAGGCAAGAGAATTGCCTAAGCCCAAGAGCTGGAGGTTGCTGTGAGCTGTGACGCCCTCGCACTCTACCAAGTAAGATTCTGTCTCTTAAAAAAAAAAAGAAAGAAAGAAAAACAGACCTCATAGTCTGAAACAAAAATCTTGATCACACAAGGCCTTTGTAACGATGACTGCCTAATGGAAGACTTAAAAGAACTGATAAAAGGCTCAGTGCCTATAGTTTAGTGGTTAGGGCACAAGCCACATACACTAGAGTTGGAGAAATCAAATTGCTTAAGTGCAAGAGTTTGAGGTTGCTGTGACACCACAGCATTCTACCAAGGGCAACATAGTAAGACTCTGTCTCAAAAAAAAAAAAAAAAGAAAAAGTGTTAAAGGAAGCGGCACAAATATATTGAGAGCTATTCATTCCTAGTGACGACTCAGTAGAAATCCTTTTTGAAATAAAACAATTAAACAAAACTAAAAAGAGTATCATTTAAAATCTATCCTTATAAGGCATTAAAAACTATTAAATAGGGCGACGCCTGTGGCTCAAAGGAGTAGGGCGCCAGTCCCATATGCCAGAGGTAGCAGGTTCAAACCCAGCCCTAGCCAAAAACAACAACAAAAAACTATTAAATAGGCAGTTACATACAAAAGCTTAATATAAAAGTTTTCTAAAACAAGATTAACAAAAAAAAAAATTCAATAAATGAGGTTGAGATAAATTGTTCCTAGGGAGGCCAAGACAGGACAGGAGTTCGAGACCAGCCTGGGCAACATAGTGTGACCCTGTCTCAACAGGAAAAAAAAAATTACTCCTGATTACTACCCTCTTAGAGCACACTTTCATGTCCCAAAAAGTGGCCTATAGAAGGAATAAGTAATTAAAATCAAATTATAGAAAGCTAGGAAAAAAGAGAATAAAATATTTATCAAATAACTTTCTCAATATAAAACCAACAAAATAAGACATTTCTATGTTAAAAAAAAAATTTTTTTTTTTTTTTTGCAGGTTTTGGCTGGGGGTGGGTTTGAACCCACTACCTCTAGAATATGGGGCTGGGTGCCCTACTTTGAGCCACAGGCGCCACTCTAAAAGTTAAATTTTTATATAAATGTGACTTTTAAAAAGATGAAAGATTTGTAAAAATAGCATCACAAAACATAAAGGCTATTAAATGGGCAAGCATTAAGCACCTACAACTCACAGATGAGAAAATAAGTAGTAAACTAATTCATAGAAAAAGGCTATTATAATAAAAGATATGAATATTTTAGCAACCTTGAGATTATTCCAGTTTTTTTTTTTTATTAAAAGAAACTACCACCAAATACTAGTGAGGCTATAGAGAAATTAGTATACTCATTCATTTCTAGTGAGCATCTAAATTGGTATAACCTTTAAAAATGAAAAAAGCAATATACAAGAAGAATCTGAGATATTTTTTACACAGTGAATTCTACTCCTAGGAATTCAATCTAAGGAAATAATGCAACAAAAGCAAAATAACATTGAGCTGAATAAAATCTTTGCAGATTTATCTTGTTACAGCAAAATTTAAAAATAATAAAACATCACAATACTTGCATGAAGGTATGTCAATAAAATAGAATATGGTACAGTAATTTAAATAGATAATGAAGAGTATCTAGAAATAAGGACCAAGACTTATAATTCAGGAACAAAATAACAATACACTCAATGGTGGATTAAAATTATGCTACTGAACTTGCCTCTTCCAATGAAACTGAGGAGAGGTGATCAGAGGAAGGCCAAGTTCCTATCTCCACCCTCACCCACATATACCGTCCAGAAATCTATTGGTAAATCAACAAAATCTTGAGTATTCTCATTAACAATCCTAAATCTGCAGAAAAGAAAACTGAATTTTCTTACATTCTCCGTCCTCAAATAGGGAATACTAATTTGAAAGAGTTGCTGAGGAGATCCAAGACAGATGCAGAAAAGTGAACAAGTAGGCTCTAACTTATTAAAATAAATATTTTAAAGGGCACAAAGCAAACTGGTCATTTTCAGCGATATATCACTTTTCCCAAACAATCTGGACAAATAAAATACATCACCCAACTAAGTATACTTAACCTAGCACTGAAGTCTTTTAACAAACACAGTATCTTACCCCTATTATCTACCAATTTCTTTTCCAACAATACACCTACCTAGGCACCAGAAACAGTTATTAAATGAGCTTACACAAAAGGAGTACAAATATGGAAGATACTAGATATCTTTAATGAATTTTTAAAGGCTCCAATCTCTTAGAAATACTAGATAAAATGCTAAAACCATTTTTCCAAATAAAGGTATAGCTGAGTTGGAGAAACTAGAGCTCTGAGTCTCTGCAAAGTAGAGTGATCCCATCATAAGCCAGGTGGACCATTTTAAAAACACACCTCATGATAAATGGCAAAAACAGGGGAACTTATCTCTATCAGCCTGGTCCCCTTGGTAAGGGAAGATAGGGACAGAATCTCTTCTCTGACAGTATGTGACTGAAGGCCTGCCTTCACAGGAGTTTAGCTTTCAAATGCCCGCTATTAGGCTGGGCACAGTGGATCACACCTATAAATCTAGCACTCTGGGAGGCAGAGGTGGGTAGATTGCTTGAGCTTAGGAATTCAAGACCAGCCTGAGCAAGAGCAAAACCCCATCTCTGAAAATAGCCAGGTGTGATGACAGGCACCTGTAGTCTCAGCTATTCTGGAGGCTAAGGCATGAGGATGGCTTGAGCCCAAGAGTTTGAGGTTGCTGTGAGCTATGACGCCAAGGCACTCTACCAAGGGCAACAAAGTGAGACGCCGTCTCAAAAAAAAAAAAAAAAAAAAAATCAGGCTCAGTGCCGGTAGCACAGTGGATACGGCGCCAGCCGCTTACACTGAGGGTGGCGAGTTTGAACCTGGCCAAAGCCAGCTAAGCAACAATGACAACTGCAATAAAAAAAAAATAGCCAGGCATTGTGGAGGACACTTGTGGTCCCAGCTACTTGGGAGGCCAAGGCAAGAGAATTGCTCGAGCCCAAGAGTTTGAGGGTGCCGTGAGCTGTGGTGCTATGGCACTCTACTGAAGGTGACAAGGTGGGACCAATTCTGTCTCAAAAAAAAAAAAAGAAATCAAATGTCTACCACTGTATTTGTGCTGGCAATCACAGAAACAGCTGGTTATTTGCTATTTCTATGATTCCCTCCTTTCTACAGTGACAGAACTGAGAATTTTTAGCAGGGCACATAACTACTCAGAACAAAGACTATGCCTCCCAGCTTGCACTGCAGCTAGGTATGGGCATATGAATAAATTTTGGCCAGTGCAAATGTGCAAATGAAGTGTACCATTTCAAGAATGCATCTTCTTCCCCTTTTGTTCTTTTTTTTTTGAGACAGAGTCTTGCTTTGTTACCCTCAGTAGAATGCTATGGCATCAAAGCTCGCAGCAACCTCTAACTCTTGGACTTAAGCAATTCATTTGCCTCAGCCTCCCCAAAAGCTGGGACTACAGCCACCTGCCACAACGCCTGGCTATTTTTTTGTTGTAGGTTGTTATGGTTGTTTGGCAGGCCTAGGCCAGGTTCAAGCCCACCAGCCCCAGTATACATGGCCAGTGCCCTAACCACTGAACTACAGGGGCTGAGCCATTCCCCTTTTGTCTTTTCCGAATAGCTGGAATGAAGATAAGAGGGCAAGTCATCCTGGACTTTAAAGATGAAAGCAACATGTAGGGGCGGTAGAACACAAGGGAGGAGACAGGTCCCAGATACAGTGGAGCTGCCTGCATTGCCAGGCCTGTGCTGTTATGCCTAGACTGTTCTGATGAAAATTAAACCTTGGCTCAGCACCTGTGGCTCAATGGGCTAGGGTGCCAGTCACGTACACCTGAGCTGGCGGGTTCGAATCCAGCCCAGGCCCGCCAAACAACAATGACAGCTGCAACCAAAAAATGGCCAGGCATTGTGGCGGGTGCCTGTAGTCCCAGCTATTTGGGAGGCAGAGGCAGGAGACTCGCTTGAGCCTAGGAATTGGAGGTTGCTGTGAGCTGTGATGCCACTGCACTCTATCCAGGGTGACAGCTTGAGGCTCTGTCTCAAAAAAAAAAAAAAGAAAGAAAATTAAACCTCAATTCTTGTTTAAACCACTGCTATTTATTGTTGGTTTCTTTTTTTAGCATTTAAATCTTTCTTTACCCTAATAAATCTGAAAAACTCCAGGCTGAGAAATGAACCTAAAAGTATTCCTAGGCTTTTTATACTGTGGGGTGCCTGGCAAATGCAAATTGTATCTGGGAGAGGATGTCTGATTTGCATAGAACCCAGCTAAAAAGAGAATTTATAATCTAAACATACAAAACAGATAAGGAAACTAGGTACCAAGAATAATAGTTAAAAAAAATAAAAAAAGAACTCAACAGAAACAAGGATCAGAGACTAAAATCCAAGAGATGGATTATCAAGTGTAATTAAAATATTTAACTATAAAAGTGGCTGAGTGTAGGGCGGCGCCTGTGGCTCGGTGAGTAGGGCGCCAGCCCCATATACCAAGGGTGGCGGGTTCAAACCCGGCCCCAGCCAAACTGCAACAACAAAAAAAATAGCTGGGCATTGTGGCAGGTGCCTGTAGTCACCTACTCAGGAGGCTGAGGCAAGAGAATCGCCTAAGTCCAAGAGCTGGAGGTTGCTGTGAGCTATGTAACACCACAGCACTCTACTGAGGGCTATAAACTGAGACTCTGTCTCTCCAAAAAAAAATAGCACGGAGTTATGCTGGGTGCCTGTAGATCCAACTACATGGGAGACTGAGGCAAGAGGATTGCTTGAGCTCAAGAGTTCGAGGTTGCTGTGAGCTATGATGTCATTGCACCCTACAGAAGGCAGAGTCTCAAAAAAAAAAAATACTATAAAAGAGAATGGAACACGTGAGCAAAAAACAAGACATTACTTTAAAAAATAAAACAACGCAAAACTCAACAGACTGGCAGAGTATGGAAAGAGGTCAAGTAATTTTTATAAATAAAAAAATATACTCTTTGAAAAAAGAAACCTGGGCTCGGCGCCTGTGGCTCAACAGGCTAAGGCGCCAGCCACGTACATCTAAGCTGGCGGGTTCAAATCCAGCCTGGGCCCGCCAAACAACAATGATGGCTGAAACCAAAAAAAAAAAAAAATGGTTGGGCGCTGTGGCAGGCGCCTGTAGTCCCAGCTACTTGGGAGGCAAAGGCAGGAGACTCGCTTCAGCGCTTCAGGAATTAGAGGCTGCCGTGAGCTATGATGGCACAGCACTCTGTCCAGGGTGACAGCTTGAGGCTCTGTCTCAAAAAAAAAAAAAAAGAAAAAAGAAACCTGATGAATTGGTTAAACAACATGAGAAGTGACAAGACGCTCCAGTGAATTAGAGCGTCTGAAATAATAATAAAGAGAGCAGTACAGAGACACATGGCAGAAAAAGTCTAACATATGTCCAATCATAGTTTTTAGAAAACAAGAAAGGAACATAATATTCAAAGAGATAATGATCAGCAATTTTCCAGAAATTATGAAAGACATGAAATTCTCTAATTGAGAAAACACAATAAATCCAACTATGAAAAATCAAAAGAAATCTATCTTTGGACAGAGAAAAAGATCTGATATCTGGAACCAAGACTTCTAAACAGCAATAATAATGCAAGCCAAAGGGCAGCACAAGACAATGTCCCTGGCAATAAGGAAAAAGAACTTGGCAACCTAGAATTGTACATCTAGATACAGTGTCCTTCCACAACAAGAGGGAAATACAGAAATCTTCAAACAAACAAAACCTGAGTAACCGACCTCAAAGAAAGGAGCTTCCAAAAAAGAACCAAGAAGGATAGAATAGCAAAGAAACTAGTAAGCATAAGGATAAATCTAAACTTAACATTGACTTACACAATGGAAATCTAAGAGGTCAAAAAGACAGAACCAGGACCCTAGACAATCTAATTGTCCTAAGGTCCTCATATTTTGGGGGAATAAATGAGAACATTATGATAGGCTTTTCTTTGATGAGTTAAGTATAAACATTAAAAAAAATATATAGGTCTCTTTGCCTACTTGTCCTGGAGATGGAGGGCCATTCACTATCTATGGGGAATGTATCCTGCATTGTAAACTTTCTTACTCTGAAGGTTATCTTTCTCAGTAAACTCTATTTCATCCTTACTTTAAAACACACACACACGTGTGAGTATGTGTGTGTGTGTGTTCCAAACCAGTATATGTAAGGGACAGGACTGACAAGGGGCAAGAGGAAATTACAAAATGGAATTTTTTTTTGAGACAAAACCTCAAGCCCTGAGTACAGTGCTGTGACATCACAGCTCACAGCAACTTCCAACTCCTGTGCTCAAGCGATTCTCCTGCCTCCGCCTCCCAAGTAGCTGGGACTACAGGCACATTACTGTTGTTTGGCGGGCCTGGGCTGGATTCGAACCTGCCAGCTCAGGTGTATGTGGCTGGTATCTTAGCCACTTGAGCCACAGGCGCCAAGCCCAAAATGGAATTTTTAAAACCCCAATTAATATAAAAACAAGATAAGGAAAGGCAGGGTGAACCAAAAAGAGGAATAACAAAAGTAATAAAAAAGAGGAATAACAAAAATAATCTGGCAGAAATAAATCCAAAGATACTAATAATCACAATAAATACAGTGGACTAAAACAATTTAATTTAAAAATAAATAAAATCTGAAGTTATAAACCTTTTTACCTAAACCAAAAAAAAATTTTTTTTTTGAGAGATCCTCAAGCTGTCACCCTGGATAGAATGCCGTGGCATCACAGCTCACAGCAACCTCCAATTCTTGGGCTCCTGTGCTGGATGGGCGACCTGGGCTGGATTAGAACCCACCAGCTCAGGTGTATGTGGCTGGTGCCTTAGCCCATTGAGCCACAGGCGCAGAGCCAAAACCAAAATTTTAAAAAAGAGGAATCAAGATGCCAAAGCATTTCTTTGAAAAAACATAACAGGAGATGAAACATAGCTTTATCAGTAAGATCACTCAAAAAAAATCACATTCAAAACAATAGCTACCCCTTAGGTCAGTGGTTCTCAACCTTCCTAAAGCTGCGGCCCTTTAATACAGTTTCTGTGGGTTGCGGTGTGGGTCAAGAACCACTGCCTTAGGTGAAAGTGATCCAGTCAAAACAAAATTGGATTGGTCAAAAATGAAGGTCATGGCAACAGTTTTGTGAGATGGTCAAGGCACTTTCCTTGTGGACTTTCTGGAATGCCTAAGAATGGTAACATTTGCTCATTATGAGAGAGTTCTAAGAAAATCAGCCTAAGCTTTAGCAGAAATAAAGACTGGAAAACCTTCACCAGAGGGTTCTTCTCTACCACTTATGTCAATGCTCATTTGTCTTCCAAACAAGGTCAATTCTGAGAGAGAGATTTGATGGGAAATCATTAGGCATTCACTTTACAGTCCTGTTTTATCTCCTGCTACCTACTTTTTGTTACCTAATCTTAAAAAAAAAAAAAACTCTTAGCGAGTACTCATTTTTCTTCAATTAGTAATGTAAAAAAGACTACATAGACATAGAATTCCCAGGACCCTAAGTTCTTTAGGGAGGGACTAAAATGACTGATTATCATCACTTATAAAAGTATTTTGAATTTGATGAAGTTTGTGTTGAGAAAAAAGGCTTATATTTTTATCTTTTAATTCTATTTTTACATAAACTATTTTAAGTTTATGTAAAAAATTATATAAACTTGTTGCATATCTGTTTTACAACAGTGTTTTATCATTTTTTAAAAGGATGGCTGTAAACAAAAATGTAACTTATTGACAGGGTTCATTCTAGGCGGGGAGAATATAAATACTTCCCCTTTTTATATTTTTTTCATTTCTGAGAATACAAACTGTAAAACATTACATGTACTGTCTTTATGACTTATGTATACTCAAATAATAATCAGATAGTTGTATCAGGATCATCCAAGTATAGCCTTTTAAAATCTATTTCATCCTTCTGTCCCAATATTTTCAATAAAAATTTATTTAAAGTTGCTACTTTTCCAATAAATGAAACATTAAGAAGTGTATATAAAATTAGTATTCAAAGAAATGATCTAAATGCAGCATTAAAACATTTAAACTTAACACGTTATTGAACCACCCAACCTAAAAGAAATTGTTTAATTTTATGTGAAAACTATCCTTTTTTGAGCTTTATCTTGGGGTAGTTATCTGCATTTACTTCAAAAATAGAAAATCTAGAATAATTATGGAAAGCAGCCACAGAAAACACCTGAAGCATTATACACAAAGCTGGCAGGCAGGTGTTACTAACAAAGCCACTCCTCAATGATGACAACAACCAAAAAATAGCCAGGCTTTGTGGAGGGCGCCTGTAGTCCTAGCTACTTGGGAGGCTGAGGCAAGAGAATTGCTTAAGGCTAAGAGTTTGAGGTAGCTGTGATGCCACGGCATTCTACGAAGGGCAACAGAGTGAGACTCTGTCTCAAAAACCAAAAAACAAAAAAAACAAAAAAAAACAAAGCCACTCCTGTAAATGCTGCTCCCTTCTTCATATGAACTAAGTAGACAGCTGGCTGGGAACAATAAAGCTTTCAGAAGTTTCACATGAAACAACTGATGCCCCCTAGAGATTTCCTCAAAGTGGTTCTGAATCACGTAATTTAAATGCCTAAATTCAGACTCAGCGCCTGTGGCTCAACGGGCTAAGGCGCCAGCCACGTACACCTGAGCTGGCGGGTTCAAATCCAGCCCGGGCCCGCCAAACAACAATGACGGCTGCAACCAAAAAATGGCCGGGCGTTGTGGC
>CAUYON010123573.1:0-33457 GCA_963573935.1 Arctocebus calabarensis | reverse complement strand
TGACTCTTATTCTGAAGGATAAAACCTTTACTGGCCAGCTAGACACAGACGCTGATGTTTCGGTTATGACTCTAAATCAGTGGTCCAAGGAATGGTGGAAAAAAGTTGTTTACATTACTTTTGTTGGCATCAGAACTCTAGATTCAGTCTTTCAGAGTATTTTCCCTTTGACCTGCTTGGGCCTGGATAAGCAGAATGCTCAAATCCGACCATATATAGCCCACATTGCTATTAACTTATGGGGTCATGATTTGCTCCAGGAATGGAATGCTGTGATAACCATACCATTCCCTCATGTTAATTCCTTGCAAATGTTAAATTTAGCATAGAGGCCACTGCCCTGAAATACGGTCTCAGGTTATCCTGAAAAAGTAATAATCCAGTGTGGGTAGATCAGTGGCCCTTAGCTATGGAACAACTGAATGCTTTAAAATTAGTAGTAACAATTGGAGCAAGGGCATATGGAGCTGTCCCATCACCTCTTGGAATTCACCTGTCTTTGTGATAAGAAAGAAATCAGGCAATTGGAGAATGCTCACTGACCTTCACAAAGTTAATGTAACTGTTATACCCATGGGACCCCTGCAATTAGGACTTCCTTTACCCTCCATGATTCCTTCCAATTGGTATTTGTATGTTATTGACTTAAAGGCTTTTTTTTTTTTTTTTTTTTTTACCATATTCCTGCATCCTGAAGACCAACTATGTTTTGCTTTTTCTGTTCCTGTCTATAATCAGCAGAAGCCTCCCAAGGGTTACCAGTGCAAGGTTCTACCACAAGGTATATTGAATAGTCCCACACTGTGTCAACAGTTTGTCAGTCAATCATTACAGATTCTTAGAAGGAGACAATCTACAGACTACATTATTCTTTATATGGATGACATCTTATTGGCATATCAGAGTTTGACAGTTTTATAGGAAATGTTTGAACAAGCTATATGTATATTAAAGTCTTATGATCTTCGAATTGCTTCAGAAAATGCACAAACTGCAGCTCCGTATAATTATTTAGGATATAAATTGACTCAAACTCAAATTCTTCCACAATGTGTTCAACTCTGATTAGATTCCCTGTCTACTTTAAATGACTTTCAAAAGCTATTAGGTAATTTTTTTTTTTTTTTTGTAGGGACAGAGTCTCACTTTATCGCCCTCTGTAGAGTGCTGTGGCATCACACAGCTCACAGTAACCTCCAACTCCTGGGCTCTCTTGCCTCAGCCTCCCAAGTAGCTGAGACTATAGGTGCCTGCCACAACGCCCGGCTATTTTTCTGTTTTGAAGTTAGGCTGAGGCCGGTTTTGAACCTGCCACCTTAGGTATATGGAGCCGGTGACCCACTCAATGAGCCACAGGCACCACCCGCTATTAGGTCATATTAATTGGTTACATCCTAGTTTAGGAATTCCAGCCTATGTTTTGTCTAATCTTTCCAAAATTCTGGAAGGACCTCCAGACTTAAATAGTCCTTGTTTACTCACTCCAGAAGCCAAGGAAGAACTGCAACTAATTGAAAAGGAGTTTGCATCAAAAGAATTAGACAGGGTTGATGTCAGATTTTCAATTCAGCTAATAATTATAGCCATTAGTGACTCCCCAAACAGAGTTATTTATCAAGTAGATACTCTTTTAGAATGATCGTTTCTTTATAACAGAACTGCACAAAAATTATAACAATACTTAGATAAAATTTGTGAATTGGTTACTAAGGGTAGAAATAGAATTCGCCAACTTACAGGTTATGATACTTATTTTATTATTGTTCCTTTTACTGAAAAGCGAATACAACTTAATTTTCAATATCAATATCATGGCAAATTGCTTTTGCATCCTATACAGGGTCAATTACTAATGAATATCCTAAAACAAAAGATTTCAGTTTTTAAAGCTTACTTCTTGGATACTCCCTTATGTTGTTAGAGACTATCCAATATCGGATGCTGTTATCTTTTATACAGATACCAGCAAGCATGGTAAAATTGAATATCCAGATGGTAGTACTTTCAAAGTTGTCCTTGTACCTCAGTTCAAAAAAATGAAATAGATGCTATTTTTATTTTACTTCAAGACTTTCCTTGTGCAATAAACATGGTTATGGACTCTCAGTATGCCTAATATAGAAAGACAGAAACAGCAATCATCGCTTCCACTGATGAGATTTCGTCTCCCTTTTGATCTGTTCAGACACTTATAAGACATTGTACTCACCCTATCTACATAACTCATATCAGAGCACGCACCATATTACCGGGTCCAATGACCTCATTGAATGCAAACATAGATCAGGCCCTTATTGGCACTGTTCATAAAGCTTCTACCTTTCACTCTTACACACACGCTAATGCAAAAATGCTCTGCAAGAAATTTCAACTTACAAGAACTCAGTCTCAGCAGATTCTTTCTAACTACCCTTCTTGTTCAAAGATAGACTTACATCCCTTTCTGGAAGGAACCAACCCTAGAGGAGAAGCAGCAAATCAGATATGGCAGATGGATGTGACCACTGTCTCATCCTTTGGTACACTGAAACATGTTCATTGTTCTACAGATATTTTCTCTCATTTCTCTTGGGCTACTGTCTTACCGGGAGAAAGGACTCACTATGTCGTTCAACATTTGTTAGAGTGCTTTCATATTATCGGTCTCCCTAAATCTATTAGAGCTGATAATGCACCTTCTTATTCTACTCACAAATTAAATACCTTCCTATCTTTTATATTCAATTATATCATGGTATTCCTTACAATTCTCAAGGACAAGCCATTATTGAGTGACAACATAAAACATTGAAAGATATGTTAGGTAAACAGAGAGGGGGAGAGGATATCCTCCCCTTGAATAATAGTCCTAAGTACATGCTCAGTAGAGCTCTTTTCACTCTCAATTTTCTGAATCTCAGCAATGACGGAAAGACAGCTAAAGAACGCCATTGGATATCTCTCATTCATTCACAATCCTCTCTAATACAACAACCTATTTTTTATGAAAAACCTGAATTGTCAGAGTGGAATCCTGCTTATGTACAGCATTGGGGTCGAGGTTTTGCTCACGATATTATAGAACATCAAGAGAAGCAGCGGTAAACAGCCCACTGGATTAAGCCTCGACAGGAGCAGGACTCATTGTCAGCACCTTAACAATTTGTTTTCACTAACTTTTCTTTAATTCACAGGACCCTGATTTTTTAAGTCTATGTAATTTCATAATAGAGAAACCCTGCATCAATCTCCTCTGTGGGAACTCTAGCTGCCTCTCCCATCTCATCGTCCATCATTAGCAGGAAGCAGTTAAGAGTGGTCAGAGTCCTGTTTCCCTAAGAGGCAGTTGGATCTTTTATGCAGAGTGGAAAGATTGATACAGGATTTCATTATTTGGGGCTGAATAACAAGCCCCAGGTAAGCTTAGTATGCATCTTCTAAACCTTTGAATGTTATGACAACAAAGACCTCGAACAGCAGGCTTTGAGGTAACTGTTATACTGGTATCTGCCAAGGTAAGAGGATTTCACTTGTTGGATTTATATCTGTTTCAGTTTGGGACTTGATCTTTACTTAAAGTTATACTGCTCTTTAGAAAGAGTCTGAGTTCAGTACAGCCTTTTCCCCACCTAACATAACTTCAGGTAGTAGTTAATACTTCCCATGGAAGTGTCATCGGCCCTATGGGTCAGCCCGTAGCACGTAGTTGGGTGGTGATTAGCTCAAAGGGGACATGTTTCCCCCTATGCCTAGTTTGGCTAAAATAGTTTCCCTTATACCTGGATTAGTTCCATTGGTGTAATTTTGTTATACGTATTATATGCCCTTTTGTTTCTTTTACTTAGCAGGAAGGAAAGCTCCTCAGCGAGAATGGCTGAAATAACCAATGACAGATTTTTTCCCTTACCTACCCAGAAATGTCCTTAATACACTAGAGTGGGAAAATGAGGAGGATGCCAAGAGCCAGATGACCTCTGAGCAAGATGATTTGCAGCTGGGGGGGCGGACCCTCAGGCAATTCCTCCTCAGGTGCTCCTTGTAGAGAAAGAGCCAGAGCCCATGGAGATCCTTAGGCATGTGTAGTCATTGTCTAATACTCCCCTCACCTGTCTTGTACTGTCTCAATCAAAGGCTACTACAGAGGTTGCTTGAGGCTATCCTGCAATCAAGGTTAGCCCATCTCCTGCAAGCTTGTACTTCTAATCCACATCACGCCTGGTTCCTTTCTGCTGCGATAGAGACCAGGGCCATAGGGGCTGCAACATTGATTATTATTATTGTTGTTATTTTATCTAAGCCCGTTCCTTCACAGAGTTTTGGGATCCTCTACTCTAGTTCTTGCCTTGCACCCCTTCATCAATCTGTAAAGGTGGTTTCATGGTTTCACTAGGTCTAAGAACAAAGAAAGGACAATGAAAGTCCCAGACAATCAACTGGTGACAAAAGCATTTATCCATAAGAGCTTTGGATAGAGCAGTCTCATTAAAGAGATAGAACTACAGCAAGTTTGTTGTAATTGTACAATTAAGTTTTAATGTTTTGAATCAAAATTCAGTATTGCATGATATTTTTATTAAAAAGCAAATTTTTTGAGCCATATAATACAATATGCATTTTCTAGTCATTATGTTATTGAATCCTCACATTGGTTCCATGAAGGTGATATCAGAATTATATATATGTGTGTTTTTCAATGAAGAAAGTGATGCACAGAGAGGTTATTCACCTTGTTTAAAGGAATGTTTTTATTAAATAGAGGAACCAGAATTAAAACCTACATAGTCTCTAGAATCTTTGCTTTTCTTGAATATTCTGTTACTGCTCAAAATATTCACTGTTTTTCCAAGTTTTGAATTAACCACTTCCAATACTATGTCAGACAAAAACTTCGATTGTTTTATGTAACATAAAATAAATGATAAAAACATCAGGTGAGTTCATATTTACATTTCTCTGTTTTAAAACTGTAGGATAATTACAAGTAATACAACAACCTCTTTTCTGCCCTAAATAAATAAGAGCTAGGGAGTATGCAGGTGACAGAAAAATTGAATTGGAATTAGTGGTCTTGTAACTTGGATGGTTAACTGATTTGGGTAAAAATAGCATGTGCTACTTCCAATTAAAAGCTTTTAAGAGCTAGCCTACCGACAGCCATGCATCTTTCCCTTTTTCCACAAGACTGGTGAAATTATAAAGGCATTCATTTAGTTAGACTGGATCCCAACATGAAGACGGTGTAAAATGGAATTAGTACCAACCTGATAGGAATTCATAAGATAAAAGCATGGACTCCTAGGATATTTTTTTAATTTTTAGTTACTAAAACTGTAATATAACCAAATGAATCCCAATGGTACGGCTCATAACTACTTTATTATTTGGCTTTCCAATACATAGTATACAAATATGTGGGTCTTTACAAAAGTTTTAAGATACATAAAAACCAAGAAACATAAAGTCCTGAAAGATGGAAATGAAGCCCTCCAGCAGCATCAAGACACAATCACCTTAAAACTTGCACAGAAAGGCCGCTGTTCACTGTGTTTCTTGGAAGTGAAATAATGCACCGTAACACAATCTGTCTCAAAACTTTCGGAGGCACCTACATATACCTAATGCCAAATGACATTATAAAGTTTATTTGTGATACCTACATCAAATAGAATGCTTGATTTTCTTTTTATTTAAGATAATACTATGAATTACTAACCCATATCAATCTAGGGTAAACATCAATACTCTTCTACTGATCAAAATTAGAAAAAGACAAAGAAATTGAGCTAGTCAGGAATGAGATTTTCGAGTTACATGGCACACAAAAAATGTTTCATCAACCCAAAGCAATCAGTTCAGCTTTTGAAGCTGTTCCCAGGAATAAATGGCTCATTACTGCTTCTGTCTGTACATCAACCTGATTTTCCTTCATCAGGACATGTATTATCTATATTCATTAATCTCAGTGGTGGGGAGAGATTTGCTTTGTCAATTTTTGTTTAAAAGTTTTCTCACAAATGCTCTGCTTGTTTATACAGCTCGGGACCATTTAGTGGTGCTACTAAGGATGAGTACACCAGGCAATCTATTTTATCTTTGTTTTAATTAAATCATAACTGTGTACATTACTGCTTTTATGAGGTTCAGTTACTGATTGGATATACAATATGAGTGCTTACATTTTATATACTTTACATTTGATATACAATGTAAATGCTTACAATGAAGTGATTAACCCATCAATCACAACTATATTCTTTTCTTAATATTTTTGAAATGGACCATTACATCATGAACATTAGGTGAGGTCCCCCAAATACCCTTCCTCCTCCCACCACCACACACCCCTCTGCTCTCTCTCCTCTTCCCTTCTACTTTCTGGACTATACTTATGTTTTACCATTCGTATGAATGTGTAGGTGCTTATATATTGATTTCATGGTAGTATTGAGTACATTGGATACTTTTTTTACATTCTTGAGATATTTTGCTAAGAAGAATATGTTCCAGCTCCATCAGGGTAAACATAAAAGATGCAAGTCACCATCACTTTTATGGCTACATAGTGTTCCATGGTGTACATATACCATTATTTGTTAATCCATTCATGGGTCATTGGGCACTTGGGCTGTTTCCATGTCTTGCAATTATTAATTGGGCTGAAATAAATATTCTGGTGCCACACAATGTTTTTGTTGTAAAATGATTTTTGATCATCTGGGTATATATCTAGTAGAGGAATTGCAGGATCGAATGGTAGGTCTACTTTTAGTTCCTTGAGTGTTCTCAAAACTTCTTTCCAAAAAAGCTGTATTAGCTTGCAGTCCCACCAGCAGTGTAGAAGTGTTGCCTTCTCTCCAAATCCATGCCAACATCTGTAGTTTGGGAATTTTGTTATGTGGGCCAATCTTACTGGAGTTTCAGTCTTCTACAGGTCACCAGCCAGTCCACCCAGCACTATTTGTTAAACAGGGAGTCTTTTCCCCACTGAATGTTTTTGATAGGCTTATTAAGGATCAAATGACGATAAGTAGCTGGGTTCATCTCTTAGTTTTCTATTCTGTTCCATAAATCAACCTCTCTGTTTTTGTGCCGGTTCCAGGCTGTTTTCATAACTATAGATTTATAATATAGCCTGAAGTTTGTTGTGTGATACCTCCTGATTTGTTTTCATTCTGAGTAATGTGTTGGCTATTTCAGGTTTTTTCTGATTCCATGTAAAACAGATCTTTGAAGTATGAAAATGGTGTTTTAATAGGGATTGCATTAAATCCGCAGATTGCTTTGGATAGTATGGACATTTTAACGATGTTGATTCTTCCCAGCCATGAGCATGGTATGTTTTTCCATTTGTTAACATATTCAGCTATTTCTTTTCTCAGAGTTTCATAATTCTCTTTATAGAGATCTTTCATATCTTTTGTTAGGTAAATTCCCAGATATTTCATCTTCTTTGGCACTACTATAAAAGGAATAGAGTCCTTGACTATATTTTCAGCGTGACTATTGTTGTATATATAAAAGCTACTGATTTATAAGTATTGATTTTGTATCCTTGATTGCTTCTAAGAGTTTTGTAGTTGATTCCCTAGGGTTTTCCAGGTATCGTATCATATCATTAGCAAAGAGTGAGAGTATGATTTCCTCTGACCCTATTTGGATACACTTGATCGTCTTCTCTTGCTAGCCTTGACTAAGGCTTCCATTATTATGTTGAATAGTAGTGGAGACAATGGGCATCCTTACCTAATTCCTGATCTGAGTGGAAATGTTTTCAATTGTACTCCATTCAGTATGATATTGGCTGTGGGTTTACCGTAGATGGCCTCTATCAGCATCCTTTCATGATCAGAACACTTAAGGAAATAGGCATAGGAGGCAATCTATTTTAATAAAAGTATCTTTTCTCAGGGGGCACCTGTGGCTCAAAGGAATAGGGCACTGGACCCATATGCTGGAGGTAGTGAGTTCAAACCTAGCTCCAGCCAGAAACTCCAAAAAGAAAAAAAAAGTCTCTTTTCTCTCCAACACACACAAAGAACAACAACATACCCTGCCTAAATGGGTGGGTCCATAGTCATGTAAAGGGTGGTAAAATTCCAGTTCCCAGAAGAGAAGATCCTAAAGTAAGTAATCCATCATTTTGTAAATCCATTTTTAATGATGCTTCATAATTTAGATGTTTTCTCATTATGGTAAATGGCAATCATTTATAGAAATATCTTCCCATTAATTGGGCCTCTGATTTCATTTTCTGAATGAGCAATTATGACAATTATGACTAGTATCTATTAAATATTAATTATCTACTTTCCTCTTATCAAAGTTTAGTAACTAAGATAACTCTGGTATTTGTAGAAGGTAATTTTCACAGTTAGCAATATATTTCCAGACCTTATTTGCAACAAAGATGATCTTTTGATGCAGTGACCAAAATTATGTTGCTGTAACTAACCATATTTTTGGAGAAACTATCTCAAAAATACATATTTGGCATGGGCTCTAGGTTTTGGAAATTTCACTTCATTCTTGCCTGGAATGTGGGTACATTATCTAGCTAAGCAGGGAACCTTTGGTACTTTGAGAATGAAGATTATACAATAGAATTATAGACTGAACCTAAACTTATAATAATTTCACCCTCAGTATTAGCCCAGATCTGCCTACTCATCTACTCAGAGACTTCTAGTTGCACGAGACTCATAAATTCCAATGTGTTTAAGTTACTCTTTCACTTTAAACTGAATGCAAATCTAGTTGAAACAGTTGCTTACGTGGAGATTCTTTGTAAGTTAAAATTGTGGCTGTGAATCTTGCCTTTACATCTCATTCAAGGCCTATCTGAAAGATAATCTGTTTGCTTTATGTAAATGAGAGTGCCACATTGACATGCAACTGTGTTCATCTTTTTCTCAAGAAAGTCTATCTAAAGCCAAGTCTAGCTATTACTTCTAGAGAGGATTATCTAAGTCTATTTTTCTCTGAGTTCACATTTAAAATATTAAAATCAAAGGTCTTCTTATCTGTCTGCAGAAAGCATGGTCACCTAAATTAGCTCGTTTTCAGGAGTTCTTATTCATTACATTGAATATGTTATTCTGTCCTCTGGCTTTTACTTTTTCCAATTAGACGTCAGCTATTAGTAGTATCCTTGCTTCTATCTATGTGATACATTATTTTTCTCCTGCTATTTTTCCTATTGTTTCTTTGTGTTGGGATTTCACTAATTTTAGCTTGTTGTGAGTATATCTGTATATTAATTTCTTACAGAGGCTGTAGGAAATTACCAGAAATGAAAAAGTTTAGACAAAATACAAATTTATTATCTTATAATTCTTGAGGTCATAAGCCTGAAATGAGCCTTTTGGACTAAAATCCAGGTGTCAACGGAGTTGTGTTCTTCCTGAATGCTCCAGGGGAGAATCTGTTTCTTTGCTTTTTCCAGGTTATAGGATACACCTGCATTTCTTGGCTTCCCCCTCCTTTTTTTTCCTCCATCTTAAAAGCAATTCAATCAAGCTAACTTCCTGTGGACATATCCCCTTTTCCTTATTTTGACTCTCCTACAATTCTCCTATTAGGATTCTGTGATTACATTGAGCCCAGGTAAATAATCAAGGATAATTTCCACACTTCAAGATTCTTAAATTAAGGACCTCTTCAAAGTCTCTTTTTTCATGTTAGGTACACATTCCTGGATCTTTAAGCTTGGGGAATAAACAATTTGTTGAGTCATAATTCAGCCTGATGCAATGTGTCACTCCAATTTCATTATATTTTCAATGTTGGGGGCTGCAAGAATTTATAAATTTATGTTGTAAGCAAATCTGGGAAATTTATAGTCATTGTTGTTTTGAACATTGTTTCTACCTCTGCTCTCTTCTGCAACCATAATTTTATACATTTTGGAACATTTTATATGTTTTAAAAGATCTGTAAAATCTTGTTCATTTTTTAAAATCTTTACTTCTAAAGTCTCTACATTGGATAAATGATCTGTCATCAAGTTCACTGCTTTCTTAAGCAACGTCAAATTTGCTGTGGATTTTATTTACTCCATCCAGGTAAACACAAAAGATATAACATCTCCATCTTTTCTTATGGCTGAACGGTACTCCATAGTATACATATACTACAGTTTGTTAATCATTCATGGGGTGATGGGCACTTGGGTTTGTTTCACGTCTTGGCAATTGTGAATTGAGCTGCAATAAACATTCTAGCACAAATTTCCTTGCAGTAAAATTATTATTTTTTTTCTTCTAGGTAAATGCTTAGTAATGGAATTGTAGGATCAAATGGAAGGTCCATTTTTAGTTCTTTGGGAATTCCCCATACTTCTTTCCATAGAGGTTATATTAATTTGCAAACTCACAGGCAGTGTAAACGTGTTCCCTTCTCTCCATATCCACACCAGTACATGCAGATTTGGGATTTTGTGATGTGGGCTAATCTCACTAGAGTTAGGTGAGTTAGGTTTTGATTTGCACTTCTCTGATAATTAGGGAGGATGAAACAGTTTTTAGGTGTTTAAGGCATTCATTTGTGATCTTCAGAGAAGTTTACCTTCAAGTTTCTTTCCCTCTTATAAATGGGGTTATTTGCGTTTTCTTGTTGATTAATTTGAGGTTTTTATAAATTCTGGTTATCAGCCCTTTTTCAGATTTGCAGCATGCAAATATATTCTCTCAGTCTGAAGGTTGTCTGTTTGCTTTAGTTGTGGTGTCCTTCACTGTGCAGAAGCTATTTACTGAAGTTTTCACTTCTACACTGTACTTTATAGAACTAGGATTTCCATTTATAGATTTCACATTTCTGTTAATTTTTTTAATTTGTTAAATCAATAACTACATCAACAAATGTTGATGCTGCGTCTTAAAACTTTCACTTTGTGTAGCCCAATTTCTGTGTTGCTTAACAAATGCACTCAATATCGCATCGAGGTCGCAAACTCCTTATTTACAGTTTTCACCATCCTCACCTAAAGTCCGTTGGTCACCTTTCTATTTTAGCAGTCATTGATGAGTGTGTGAAGAATCACTGCTAATACTGCTGTTCTTCTTGTTTTTAATCTCACTCTTTGTACAGTTCTCTTATTTCCAAAATGTCTTCATTAATATTCTCTCTTGTCTGCCACCTGTACTGAACTAAGACATCTACTTCCAGATATATAGGACAGGTGTAAGATAAGAAGCCCTCAAATAGAAACAGCGTGGCTTTAAGTGGTAGCACTTCTCAAGATATTGTCTGCTTTGGGTCATTTTCCAGTATCATGTAATAGTTGTTTTTAATTGTGTCCAGTTTGATACTTATGTTCTACTTAACAAAATCAATCACCTCATGCAACAGTTACTAGAAATGTCATCTGTAGTAACGAGATATTCTTCTTTAATTGCATTGATATCAGATGTTTATTTTTAGAAATATAAATTTTGGAAAGTTCAGTCATATAATAAAGGAACATAATTCCAACTTAAATATTTTCTCATTTGTTTAAGAAGGGCATATAGAGCTTTGTTAAAAAACAAATGTGGCATTATGCTGTTGACGAAAATATATGATGAGTATAATTTTACATGTAGTGCTCCAAATTGTTTTTTGTTTTTTAATGAATCAATTATTTTTTATTAAATCATAACTTTGTACATTGGTGCATTTATGGGGTTCAGGGTACTGCTTTGATATATAATGCGAAATGCTTACATTGAACTAAGTAACACACCCATCACAATTATACCCATTTCTTAAGAGTTTTGAAATGTACCATTGCATCATGCACATTAGGTGAGGTTTCCCCTTCCCTCTTCCCATATCCTCCCTCCCCTCCCTTCTCTCTCCTCTTCCCTTCTACTTTCTGGACTATAGTTGTTTTGCCATTCATATGTGTGTAGGTGATTATATATTGATTTTATAGTGGTATTGAGTACATTGTATACTTTTTTTTTCCATTCTTGAGATTCTTTACTAAGAAGAATCTGTTCCAGCTCCATCCAGGAAAGCATAAAAGATGTGAAGTCTCCATCTCTTTATGGCTGCATAGTATTCCATGGTGTATATACCACAATTTGTTAATCCGTTCATGGGTTGATGGACACCTGGGCTGTTTCCATGTCTTGGCTGTTATTAAGTGAGCTCTCTGCTTACCTTGATCAATCCGGGAATTAGGACTCAGAATGATTACTACACCTAAGTGAAACAGTCCAATATTAGATGACCAAAAGTATTTTCCTATGACATAAGGGAATTTTCCTTCAAATATCAAGGGTAAAATGTTAATAGCTATACAACCTGCAATTATTAGGACTATCATTTGTAGACAGAAAAACAGATTGGTATATTAGACCTACATGACAATCCTGGTAATTCATATTATTTGTTTGTAGTTATTTTCTGTTATTCCTTGTCATGCTTCTCTGTAGGTGAAATAAACTGTCCCAAACCATTGAACTGGGACTCTTGGATGTTTGAAATGCTTTGACTAATGAGGTGTGAAAGGATGTGACAGTGGTTACATCTGAGGAAAAGTTGTTAATACACTTTTGTAGATTAGCTGAACTGAACTCTTTCCTTTCACTATACTAGCAAAGTGCCCAAGTAGATGGTGCTCCTTAAAACTGAATTTCAGAATGAGAAGACAGGTAGAGATGAGTCTTTTTCAGCTTAGAACGATCTGTAGAGAACTTTTGGAGTTTTAGTTGTCCTATAGAATTCATGTACGTAAGCAATGAAAAAATTGTATTTTCAGCCACTGAGCCACTAATAATTTCTGTTTGAAAAGAAAAAAGAAGATTGAAAGACTAAGATGGCCATATTCTTTGAATATTAATAATACACAATTAGTACTTACTGCACTGCTTTCTAACTTAAATAGCAAATAATAAAAATATTATGAATTTAAATGTCTAAAGTCTAGGTGAAAATGTACAGATATGTCATTTCTGGGAACAGATAAATCATCGCTAGAATTCAGGTGCAATTATCAAATGTTTCTGTCACATTACTGACTTATAAAGTTCACACATAATTATGAGAAATTATAATAGTATTATCTAGACATCTATTCCATTTTTATTACAGCTAGTGTTATAGCATATTGATATAGTCTCACTAAGAATTTTTTATAACAAATCTAATAAAGCTGTCATGATTATCAAGGCTTCACTATTAATAACATTAATGGATAATAAAGGTATCTGTTATTAGGTATAGGAATATAACAAATAATAAATTAGAATAAGAAGCAGAAAAAATAATATATCTAAAGTCAAATGTTTAGCTTAAAGAACTGCAAAGTTAAACATTTCTCAAGCAGAATTGGGTAAACTTCTCTGTTGTAATTTCTTTTTTTATGATATTAAGAAGTGTCATCATAGTCACTAATAGTCAAATTACATAAGGACTTGAAGAAAGACTTCATAGTGTACCGGAACAGATTCAGGGATGAAATGCAAGGGGCTTCTGATTATGGCTCTGTGAATGATGAGTTTGTCTAGCTGATTATCGGCAGATCTCTCTTTCCCTAACATTTTGCTTTGAAAAGTTACAAATCAACAGAAACAATAAAAAAAACTACAAAATTTTATATATACTTCTCAGTTCAACAAATAACATATATCTGTATGTATGTGTGTGTATAAAAATATGTATATGTCTTCTTTCTTTGTGTATGTGTAGATACACAACATCTTTATACTTGTTCAAAAATAAGTTGCAAGATCCTGACTCTGCACTGTCACCACTTAATTATTTATCTCCTAAGAAAAATGATTTTATTCTACCTAACTACAAAAAATTGACTTAATTATAATATACCATCCTTATTAAATACTTGAAGTGTCCAAAACATGCCTTCATATCTTGTTTTCTCTGTTACATGCAAACAACTCTCTTCTAATCAAACACAGTTTAGCTTTTCATTACCTTTTATTTGTTTTATTTAGGCTAGGGGCATATTATCACTTGTTTGCACATGCTTATATTTGAGTTAAAGCTGTTTTTAGAGAAACATAATACTATTAACATTGTGTACCTTTAAGGGCACAAATACAGGGGAATGTGATTATTGGTTATTCATAATTTTAGTGAGTCCACATTTGATCACTTAGTCAAGGTGAATTGTATCATATTGTCATAAATATCCATTGTTCTTTTTTGAAATTAAGTAGTAATCTGGGAGAGTAAAACCTTGTATCATTCTGTTCTGCAACAACCTCTCACCCAATGGTTTAACCAACCATTGATGATTCTTATAAACGCATTACATCAGAATTCAGAAAACCCCATTTATTGTTTTTAATTCTGTGACACCTCCCATAATAATTAACTGGAATTTTTCTGTTTAAAAATTGCTTTTGTTGGGTGGCACCTGTGACTTAAGAAGTAGGGTGCGGACCCCATATACCAGAGGTGGCGGGTTCAAACCTGACCCCGGCCAAATAGCTTTTATTTATTAATCTTTATTTTGCCTTTTTTTAATTGGTTGTTTCTGAGTAACACAGTGGAACAGAGAATGTTTTAAATTTTATGTGATGTAACATATTGATTTGACTATTTTTTGATGTGCAGAATTTTTCCCTTTTAACCAAGGTGATTCTTCAGTCTTTTTATAATGTCATCATTATTCATTGGGTACTTTATTATTTTCAAATGTAAGATGTTGCCCCTTACATTTTCTCTAGCACAAAGAAATAATTGGTCATTTTTCAAAACTCCTTGATTCTTTGTGATAGCCAATACTAAGAAATCCAGATTTGAATAATGGAGTCCTTAATTTCAGAAAGAAGTCATTGAATATATGTTTTTTTCCAGTGTATAGAGTTCTGATATAAATTTAAGAAATAATGAGTGAATACTGGCATGTACAAAATTCAATATTTTGTGGTTCTTTCTTACATTCTGGCATTTGATTTTTGTATTTTTTCTCCCACAGCAAAAGCCTGAGTTCCCTAATATATCATAATATTTATTCATTTTCTCCATTTATTTTTCTCTCATACAACAGTTAAAAAAAATAATCACTGTATATTGATAGGACTCCAACAACATGCCAAAAACATAAATTTTAAGATTTCCTTCAGACATTTTGTCCTGTAACACCTTATGCAGTAATATTTGTAATAGTGAGAGAGTAATAATAATAGCAACCTATTAATATACCCCCTAAGGGTATACAGAGACACTGCTCAAATAAATATAGCTGCCCCTCAGTATCCATGGGGGATTGGTTTCAGATGCTTGCAGGTACAAAAACCCATGGTTGCTATGTCTTTTACATAAAACTGTGTTGCATTTGCAAATATAACCTATGTACATTCCCCCATATATTTCAAATCGTCTCTAGATTATTTGTAATAACAATTACAATATTAATGATATATAAATAATAGTAGTTATACTGTGTTATTTAGGGAATAATGACAAAATGAAAAGCCAGAGCCATTGTTTTTTAAACATATTTTGCATCCATGATTGTTGAACACACAGATACGCAGAAACTACAGCCACAGAGCATCAACCCTAATGTAGTTTCCATAGTCATGGAATCAATTCAATGTCTGATTAAAATACTTTGGTTCTGTTTCTATTTAATTTAAAGATTATATTGGCCTGATTAAATGTGTTAGTTGTGCATCTTTTTTACTTATTTTTCAAAAAAACAATTCTTATAGGTATCGACATCTTTAGTTCTTTTAAATAAAAAATATCTTTCTTATTTTTTACCTGCTATATTTTCTCATTTTTCTAAACATGCTTTATCAAATTCATTTTCATTAACATTTCAAAAATATATACTCCAGCAATTTATTAAACTAAATGTTTGTTTTAATAGTTTATCAAAATAATCTATCTATATTTCAGAATTGTATAGGCTTGACCATCAGAACATAGCAGCAGGTTTTTTTTTTTCTCAAATAACCCCACAATCTACACAATTTTCAGAAGGAAAACTCCCAGCTCATTTGTTATTTTTTTTCGTCTCCCAGGATTTTTCCTGTGGTAGTTCTTGGGGTATGCCACATGAATCACTCTTCAAGAAAGAACTGGCCATAGAACTTCAAAGAGTGCATTTAGGGCAGCTTCTAGATATTAGGACCTGCAGAGCATTCTTCCCAGCTTGTGAGTCCAGGCCACGTTCTCTTGACTCTTTCATAAAGCATTCAGCTAAAGCCTCAATCTAGTGGAACTATCAGACACTGACCGTTTCTGCCTCGTGCAATCCATTGCTAATGGCCAATGTCTGTGCTGTAATACCCCAGAGCTGACCAGAATTTTGTTAAGCCTGCATTATTATATGAAAGATTTTCTCATCTAATCTCACTTCCTTCCTTTTTTAAGGATATAGGTGTTATTCTCCAATAAACCTTCCTCATTCTTAAATCCAACTCAGTCTGTGTACCTAAGGACCCAAATAATACATATGTTCACATATATTTTTAATGTATATATATTGCCAGGTATATTTTCATTAATTCTACCCTTAGCATGTGTAATAATGGGGTCAGGTGTGGGGGCTTACTCTTGTGATTCTAGGACTCTAAGAGGCCACAGGAGGAGGATCCCTAGAACTCAGTAGTTCAATGAGAAAAGTGAGACACTATCTATACCAAAAATAGAAAAATTAGAAAGGAGTGGTGGCTTGCATGTATAGTCTCAGTTAATCTGGAGGCTGAGGTAGGAGAGTCACTTGAACCTACGAGTTTGAAGTTGCTAGGAGCTAGACTGAGGTCATGGCACTCTAGCTCAGGAAACAGAGAGAGACTCTGTCTCAAAAAAAAAAATAAAGATAATATTTTTTATACCTCTATACTTCCTTCTCCTTTCCTCTAATATAGTTCTATTGTACCTTTTTCTTATATGAATATTTAAATATTATCATCTAAGAAAACACTAAACCAAGTTTCTTGGGGGATTCTTATACAAGATTGTGTACTGCCTGGAATAATTATATATATTATATCTATAGAAATTTTTCATTGAAATCTTCTATACTCTACATGGTTAATTTTTCCTATAATCTTCAAATTCCATGTTTTGTCTGGAATGATTTTTCCTTGTGTTCCTTGTTTATTTACTTGTTGAAGACTCAGATCAATTTTAACACAGTTTGTTCTGTGAACTTTAATGTTATAAACTTACTAGAACAAATGTTTTTATTATCACAAACTTTGATAAACAACTCAGAACATTCAGTGACCATTTGCATTTGCAGATTGCCTTAAGATCAAAGATTTTATACACTTTCTTCAGTTCTAAATAACACAAACTTATATATGCTTATAATTTATATATGCATAGTTTAATAGTCCTAAATTATTTGCTATTAATAGTTTCTATTGAAAAACAATGTATGTAAGAAACTATTCAACTAGAAAATTACTCATCATGGCTTTATTCAAAATAGGGAGAACTAAAAAATAACAAAAATAGAGGCTTGATTGAGTAAATTGTGGTGCATTTCTGAGGAAAAATTTACATGTAAACACATACATGTGGAATTGTGTAATAGCTATATTTCCACATAGAGAATCTAGGCCTGATATGTCCATCCACTCTGTTCCCTCTCTTTTTCTTTCTTGCCCCTAAAACAAAAACACACACACACAGAAATATACCCCGCATATATTATGGTTAAATGCATACTCATTTAACCCATAAAGAGAATATAGAAATAAATCTTAAAAGCTAACTAAAAATTTAGTGGTATTAATTGATATGGAGCAATATGGATGATACTTTATAAATATTTATTTAAAAAATTTTTCTTATAAAATTTGTATACTTATGCTTAGAAAGATTGAACACATAAAAGGATATTATAAATATCTGCATACTCTTACTCAACAATTAGCTCATGGTGTTATTTGTCTTCCAATATTTAATATAAGAATAGAAATGTGTATCTATTCAGAACATAGATATGCTTCTTAAAAGAGTGACGCATCCAAAAAATTCCAGGATAAATGGACAATAGGGGGGCAAGGAGGAATCTTAAAGTTTCTAGAGCCAAAAACTGACAAAAGTAGCTGGATTTTCATTGCCTCCTTGGTTAAAAACCAATATTCTTTAATCAGAGCAGCCTAAAAAATTCCTGATGCCTCTGTGAATACATGATATAACTTGTACTACCAATCCCCAAAGGGTGGCTGCCTTGAAGCTGTTGCCTTAGATATAGTAGGAAGAATATGAGATGGCTTTTACATAGCCGGGGCCTGAATTACGCTTCCTTCTGGATCATAAAGCAATTCTAAACTCTCTCTGGATAGAACATATGAGCCTTCTTTTCAAGACCTGATTTTGAACTGGGAGGCCAGCTGACCAGGTACAACAACAATTTCTCTTGACTTGAAGTTTAAAATGATCAGAAGGAAATGAGAAAATCTCATGGAATTCTCAATCAAATAAATCTTCAGCTTTCAATTCTGAAGTTTATAAGAACAATTAAATCACAAAAATACAGAATGGATAAACAATACAAGATAGGGTTTATATGCATTGATAGAGTCTCCTTTTTAATGAGAGAGAAAAGCAATAATCAAATGAGTTTCTATGACAGTCAGGGCATGCCAGCTCTTGGCTCTTCCATCGTAATTTTGTGCACTTGGAGCACAGGACATAACCCTGTATGCTAATCATAAATTTCTCTTTTTTTTATTAAGCAGATTCAATCTGTTACTTCTAATTGAAAGATCTATAATGAAACCTAAAAGGAATGCAAATACTAAAACAAAGGAAAGAGTATAGCAAAAGAATATATTTGACTATATTTCAAAAAAATTAATCCAATGATATGTTTGGATTATACTTCTATATATGACTCCATAGATGGTTTATTTTCTCCAAAACTTAAAAGACAAAATTGTATAAATGCAACACATAGTAATGATTCCATGAAGTTAGTGATAGAATTCTAAAATAATTCTTAAAAAGAACTTGAATTCATAACATAATATTCCAAAAGTTTCTATATTACTGATTATTTATGAAAAATATACAAGAACTAATAGAACTATATTTTGTTCTAATTTGAGGAGGCCAGGGGAATGTATCATGGTACTAATAATATATATTCTACAGAAATTGCATATTCCATATTAAAATTAGGGCATAATTTCTACTTCAATATTATGATCAATTTATCAAATCTTATGAGCATTACAAATATATTCATAGAAAACAACCCTGAATTCAGTGAAATATGTATTTTATATCATGCGTTCTTTCTTATTTTATCTTTTTTTTTTTTTTTACATATACATGTGTTTATTAGGTCTCCACCTTTTGCCTTCACAGAATTAAAAAGGCTTAAAATTTAATAACAATGTTTAAGATAAGGACTGGAAACAAAAACCTCGTAAAGAATGAACGAAGATAAATACGTTGAGAAAAGAAATCATAAGATTGCTGCATCGCAATAATAATAATAATGCAAAGAAAGGAGCATTCACAGTGTCAAATAAGAGTATGTCTATTATGGAATCTTTCACTCTGAGGCTCAGTATGGAGGCATCAGTTAACTTCTTATTTTTTTCCAAAGTCTCAAAAAATAGACAACTAATATTTATAAATAAAAGTAAAATATAATTTCAAATAACAGATCATGTCAAATCTTACAGACAATAGACAGAGAAGAAATAGTTCAAAATCATTCTACTTAGTCTGGATACACCTGATATTAAAATCAGAGAAAATATATTATTATAAAGGGGAAATTATAAACATATTTCACTTATAAATGAGGATTCAGTATCCTAAACAACATATTAACAAGTTGAATTAAAAATTAATGTTTAGCCAGGGGAGGGGCAAGATGGCCGACTAGAAGCAGCTCCCGAGAGAGGCTCCTGATCCAGGGGAAGGATAACATCCAGAAAATGCCCAGTGAGCTGAAGACTGGGAGCCCACCCACGAGAGAAGTGATAGCTGCAGATCACTTCTGCTGAGGCAGGCTGCGACTCCAAGAAAGCAAGCTTCAGGTACAAAATTCATCTGAAAGGAAAAGTATTCATCCCCTCTCCCAAGAAAGCTGTGGTCTTTTTTGCGTTCTGTTTCCTTTGTTTTTTTCTCTTCGTTTACTCCTACGGGTTTTCTACAGGCGAACAGTGAACTGTGGACCTCCTGTCCCACCCCATGGGAGAGTGCTGTGGGAAGTTGGGATTACTCCCCCACACTGACTCTGAACACTCTCTGGCTAGGCAGGAAAATTTGAACTAAACTTTTCCCAACCATTCTGAACTTCCAGTATGCCCTTCCCCACTTCCCTGACAACCAGAAGTCAACCCCCTGCTGAGACTGTGGGAGGAGTTTCTTGAGTAGCAGCTCCACTCTCTGTCTGCTAGACCAAGTGCCCCATCCGGCAAAGGATTCCGGGGGCCACACCGAGCCTCCCCCTCCCCAACAGCCAGCCACAGCCAGGAACCCCAGTGTATGACCCTGCCGAAGCTGCTCTGGCTCAGCACCTAGGCCCGCCCCACTCCAGGGACGCCAGCGGGTGTGAGCGACCCCTCCACAGGACGTGCAGCCTCAGGACCCAGGGCCGCTCCACTCCACAGACGCAGGCAGGTGTGAGCGATTCCACCGCAGGCAGTGCCACCTCGACACCCAGGTCTACCCCACTCCAGGGACTGCAGTGGAGGTGAGCGACCCCACCTGGGAGCTGCTCCACCTCAGCACCCAGGCCTGCCCCCCACTTCCAGGGTCTCTGGGAGGGAGTGCGTGACCCCGCTGAGCACTCTGGGAGGGAGTGCGTGACCCTGTGACCGCCTCAGCACCCAGGCCTGCCCCACTCCAAGGACTCCTGCAAATGTATGGGACTCCACCACATGCCGCACAGCCAAGACCCCCAAGCCTGCCTCGGCCGCCCCAGCCAGGGTCTCCCATAGCTGTACATCCCGCGTCCTCCCTCCAGTGCCCTCCCTGTTTCCTCACCGGCCCTGTCCATCTGGTGTGAATGTGGAGAAAAGGGAACACTTCTACACTGCAGGTGGGAATGCACACTAATACATTCCTTTTCGAAGTATGTTAGGAGAGTACTTAGAGATCCCCAAATAGACCTGCCATTCAATCCTATAATTCCTTTACTTGCTATATACCCTGAAGACCAAAAATCACATTATAACAAAGACATCTGTACCAGAATGTTCACTGCAGCCCAATTCATAATTTCTAAGTCGTGGAAGAAGCCCAAGTGCCCATTGACCCACGAATGGATTAATAAATTGTGGGACATGTATACCATGGAATATTATGAAGTCTTAAAGAAGGATGGAGACTTTACCTCTTTCATGTTTTCATGGATGGAGCTGGAACATATTCTTCTTAGCAAAGTATCTCAAGAATGGAAGAAAAAGTATCCAATGTACTCAGCCCTACTATGAAGCTAATTTATAGCTGTCGTATGAAGTCTATAACCCAATTATAGCACAAGAATATGGGGAAAGTGGCAAGGGGGGAGGATGGGTGGATGGAGGGTAAATGGTGGGACCACACCTATGGTGCATCTTAGACGGGTTCAAGCTATGTTTCAACAATTAAATAAATAAATAAATAAATAAATAAATAAATAAATAAATAATGTGTAAGCAATGTACTTTGGTCAAAATTATATCCAATTTATGTGAGAATTAGTCACTATTTTCTTTTCTGTTTTGTTTTTACTTTGTTTTATTTCCCTCACCCCCCCTTCGTTCTCTTTATCAGTGTCATAAATTGTCATTAATTGTCCTCATATCAGAGTTGAATTCATAGGATTCATGCTTCTCCATTCCTGTGATGTTTCACTAAGAATAAAGTGTTCCACGTCTATCCAAGTTAGTACAAATGCTGCAAAATCTCCATGTTTTTTGACGGCTGAATAATATTCCATGGTATACATATACCACAGCTTGCCAATCTATTCCTGGGTTGAAGGGCATTTAGGCTGTGTCCACATTTTAGAAATTGTAAATTGGGCTACAGTAAACAGCCTAGTACAAGTATCATTATAATAATTTTTTTTTTCCTTCTGGATAGATGCCATGTAATGGGATTGCAGGATAAAATGGGAGGTCTAGATTGAGTTTTTTCAGCTTTCTCCATACTTTCTTCCAAAAAGGTTGTATTAGTTTGCAGTCCCACCAGCAGTGTAAAAGTGTTCTTTCTCTCCACATCTGCTCCAGCATTTGCAGTTTTGAGGTTTTGTGATATAGGCCATTCTCGCTGGGCACAGGGTGGTTTTAATTTGTATTTCTCTAATAATTAGGGATTATGAGAATTTTTTCATGTGTTTACTGGCCATTCATCTGTTGTCTTTAGAGAAGATTCTATTCATCTCTTACCCATTGATGTATGGGATTGTTGTTTTTTTTTTTCTTGTGGATTAATTGAAGTTCTTTATAGATCTGGTTATTAAACTTTTGTCTCATTCTAAATATGCAAATATCCTTTCCCATTGGGTAGGTTGTCTCTTTGCTTTGGTTGTTTCCTTGGCTATACAGAAGCTTTTCAGTTTAATTAAATACCATTTGTTTATTATTGCTATTGTTGCTATTGCCATGGCAGTCTTCCTCATAAAGTCTTTCCCCAGGCTAATATCTTCCAGTGTTTTTCCATTGCTTTCTTTGAGGATTTTTATCATTTCATGCATTAAATTCAAGTCGTTTGTCAATCTTGAATGAATTTTTGTGAGCGGAGAAAAATGCAGGTCCAGTTTCAGTCTTTTACATGTAGATATCCAATTCTCACAGCACCATTTATTGAATAGGGAGTCTTTCCCCCAGTGAAAGCTCTTGTTTGGTTTATCAAAGATTAAGTGCTGTATGTTGTTGGTTTCATTTCCAGGTTTTCTATTCGATTCCAAATGTCTACGTCTCTATTTTTGTGCCAGTACCATGCTGTCTTGACCACTATGGCCTTGTAATACAACCTAAAATATGTTATGGCGATTCCTCCAGCTTTATTTGTATTATTAAGAACTGCCTTAGGTATACGAGGGTTTTTTCCTGGTTCCATACAAAATGCAGAATTATTTTTTCCAAGTCTTAAAAGTAGGATGTTGGTATTTTAATAGGAATGGCATTAAATTGGTAAATTGCTCTGGGAATTACAGACATTTTAACAATGTTGATTCTTCCCAGCCATGAGCATGATACGTTCTTCCATTTGTTAAAGTCCTCTGCTATTTCATTTCTTAATTTTCTTTATAGAAGTCCTTTACCTCTTTTGTTACGTATATTCCTAAGTATTTTATTTTCTTTGGGGCTATGGTGAAGGGAGTTGTGTCCTTAATTAACCTCTCATCCTGGCTGGTGTTGGCGTATACAAAAGCAACTGACTTGTGGACAATGGTTTTATATCCTGAGACATTACTATATTTTTTGATGACTTCCAAGAGGCTTGTGGGTTGAGTCTTTGGGGTTCTCTAAGTATAAGATCATATTATCAGCAAAAAGGGAGGATTTACCTGCTCTGCACCCATTTGGATGCCCTTTATTTTCTTGTCTTATCTAATTGAATTGTTTAGAACTTCCAGCACTATGTTGAATAGTAATGGTGACAGAGGACAACCTTATCTGGTTCCAGTTCTAAGAGGAAAAGCTTTCAGTTTTACTCCATTCAGTAAAATATTAGCTGTGGGTCTGTCATAGACAGCTTCAATCAGTTTAAGAAATGTGCCACCTAAGCTTATACTCCTCAGTGTTCTATTAGAAAAGGATGCTGGATTTTATAAAATGCTTTTCCTGCACCTATTGAGAGGATCATATAGTCTTTGGTTTTGCTTCTGTTGATATGGTGAATAACATTTATGGACTTGCGTGTATTAAACCAGTCTTGCATCTCTGGGATCATGATGTATGACTACTTCATCATGATGTATGACTTTTTCGATGATGAGCTGTAATCTATTGGCTAAGATTTTGTTGAGAATTTTTGCATCTATATTAATTAGTGAAATTGGTCTGAATTCTCCTTTTCAGTTGGGTCTTTTCTTGGTTTTGGTATCAGGCTGATATTTGCTTCACAAAATATGGAAAGATTCCTTTATAGAATATGGGAAGATTCCTTCCTCCTAATTTTTTTGGAATAATTCCTGAAGTATAGGAATAAGCTCTGCTTTGAAGGTTTGATAGAATTCTGGTGTGAAACCATCTGGACCAGGGCATTTTTTGGGGGGGAGACTTTTTATTGTTTCTTTGATCTTAGTACTTGAAATTGGTCTGTTCAGGAGATCTATTTCATCTGGGCTAAGTCTAGGGAGAGGGTGTGATTCCAAATATTGATCTATTTCCTTCACATTGTCAATATCTGGGCATAAAGTTTCCAGTAGTATTCAGAGATAATCTGTTGTATTTCTGTTGCATCAGAATTGCAATTGTTATTTCCCCTTTATCATTTCTGATTGAGGTTACTAGAGATTTTTACTTTTTTATTTCCAATTAGTTTGGCCAAAGGATTATCTATTTTATTTATTTTTTCCAAAAAACAACTCCTTGTTTCATTAATTTTCTGAATGATTCTTTTGTTTTCAATTTCATTGATCTCTGATTTAATTTTGGATATTTCTTTTCTTCTGCTGGGTTTGGGCTTAGATTGCTCTTCTTTTTACAATTCCATCAGATGACTTGTGAGTTTGTTGATGTAGTCTCTTTCTTTATGTCAAATGTAGGCTTCTAAAGTGATAGATTTTCCTCTCAGGACTGCTTTTGCTGTATCCCATAGGTTTTGGTAGTTTGTGTCTTCATTTTTGTTATACTCAAGGAAGTTAATGAATTCCTTTTCTCTTTCATCTGGCACCCAACTGTCATTCAGCATAAAGTTTTTTAACTTCCATGCCTTTGTGTGAGATTGAGCATTTTTGTTGGAGTTGAGTTCCACTTTTAGTGCCTTGTGGTCTGAAAAAATGCAAGGTAGAATTTCGATTCTTTTGATCCTGCTGAGGTTTGTTTTGTGTCCTAGGATATGATCAATTTTGGAGAATGTTCCATGGGACAATGAGAAGAATGTATATTCTATATCTTTGGGATGTAGTGTTCTATAAACATCTATCAAGCACACTTGTTCTAAAGTCTCATTTAAATCTCTAATATCTTTGTTTTATTTCTGTTTAGAGGATCTATACAGCTCTGAGAGAGGGATGTTGAAGTCCCCTGTTATTATGATGTTATAGAATATCATATTGCTCAGAATAAGCAAGGTCTGTTTTAAGAATCTCGGAGCATTTAAATTGGGTACATAAATATTTAAAATTAAAATGTCTTCTTGTTGTATTTTTCCCTTAACCAATATGAAGTGACCATCATTGTCTTTTTTGACTTTAGTTGCTTTAAATCTACATGTATCTGAAAATAAGATTGTAACCCCTCTTTTCTTCTGACTTCCAACCCTTAACTCTGAGTTTTAATTTGTCTTTTGATGTGAGGTGTGTTTCCTGCAGGCAGCAAATAGATGGCTTATGGTTATTTAATCCGATCAGCCAATTATGCCTCTTCAGTTGGGAATTCAAGCCACTGACATTTATTGAGATAACTGACAAATGTGGTAGCATTCTATTCATCTTATTTTGTGAAAGTCCATTGTTAGTTTGGTCTTTTGCATCATTTTGGAAACTAGGTTCTGTCCCTTAATTTGTGGGTGTTTACTTTGCTGAAGGTCCATTGTGATGGTCAGTATGTAGGACAGGTTGAAATATTTCCTGTAAGGTGGTCTTGTTGTGACTAATTTCCTCAATGTTTGCATATAAATAAAATATTTGATTTCTCCATCAATTTTAAAGCTTAGCTTAGTGGGATATAGAATTCTGGGCTGGAAATTGTTCTGTTTAAGTAGGTTAAAGATAGATGACCATTGTCTTCTGGCTTGCAAAGTTTCATTAGAGAAGTTGGTACTCATCCTGATAGGTTTGCCCCTGTAGGTCATTTGGCACTTATTCCTGGCAGCTTGCCAAATCTTTTCTTTTGTCTTGACTTTAGATAAATTCACCGCAATATGCCTTGGAGAAGCTCTATTTGAGCTGAGGTGACCAGGGGACCCATATCCCTCTGAAAGGAGCATGTCAGAATCTTTGGTGATATTTGGGAAATTTTTCTTTGTAATATTCTCTAGAATGGCTTCTATTCCTCTGGGGCATTCTTCTTCCCCTTCTGGAATACCTGTAACTCGTATGTTTGAATGCTTCATAGAGTCCCATAATTCTGTCAGTGACCATTCTGCTTTCTCTCTCTTCTTGTTGACCTCTTTAACTATCTGAGCTGTCTCAAGAGTTTTATCCTCTACCTTTGAGATTCTTTCTTCTGCATGATATAATCTGTTGATGATACTTTCTGTTGCATCCTTAAGTTCCCTAATAGACTGCTTCAGTTCCTTCAGCTCTGCTATATCCTTTCTATATTCTTCGTGTCATTTATCTCTTATTTGATTCTGTTTTTGAATTTCCTTTTGGTTATTATCCACTTTCTCAGCAATTTCTTTCATTCTTTTTTATTGTTTTCCACTTTCTTAGCAATTTCCTTCATTGTTTTCATCATCTGTATTTTAAATTCCCCTCTGTCTTTTCTAACATTTCATTACAGGAGAAATTCTCTGTAGCTATTTCATGATCCCTAGAAGGGGTTACTGGGGTCTGGTATTTCATGTTGCCAGGATTTTTCTGCTGATTCTTCTTCATAGTGCTTTCTTGTATCTGTTTCCTTACCCTAATTTTCTCTCACTTCCTCTTGCTCTGTTACTGTGCTGCTGATGTAAAGTTTTAATGAGTCCACTTGCCAGTTTTCCACCATTTCTGTCCTCCTCTTGGGGTCCAGAATTCTCTCACTGACTTCCTGTGCCACCAAAGGGAAGCCTCTGGGCAAATCCCACTGGCCAGAGATGTCTGGAGTCTTCTCTCCCCATTCTCACTGCACCCGGCTGGACAGAAGCTGTTACTCGGCTGCCATCTTCAACCTCCTGTATATCATGCATTCTTAACAGCCCAAAAAAGTTTATATATTATAAAAAAGTCAAATATAGCTGATTCATATTTTCTTCCCAAAGTGTTTTCTAATGAAATAAAATGGACAGGTATAGTTACCCCAACTATGAACAATGTGTACGTTAATGTTCTCTTAATGTGTTGTTATACTGGTAAGTAAGCTCATTTGTTATGTCAGGAGATAACTCTGTAAAATTCATATCTGGAATAGCTTTGAATAACAATAAACCTCTTTGATTTCAATTTAGAAAAATGTGAGTGATACTTCACAAAATGGCAATTTTTCTCATGAAATGACCATTTTTTCCAGGCATCATAAATGTGGACCAAAATATGTGTATGAATTGTATTATAACTAAAATTAGTTGTATGATAAAAGGTGAGATCACACTTGTAGTCCATATTTGAAGGGTCAGGAAAAAACTTCTAAATATGGATCAAAAATGTTTTCACATAGTAAATGAGAAAATCTCATGATTGTTATGTGAATCAGGTTGATGAAAATATTTCAGATTGTATGTGAAACCCGCACACTATACCCCATGATTGAATTATTGTACACAGCTATGATTCAATAATAAATAAATAAATAAATAAATAAATAAATAAATAAAATAAAATAAAATAAATAAAGTTATAGTATCAACTAAAAAAAAATTTAGTTGTATGCTCAATTAAAATTCAAAGTAAAATAAGTCATGGAGAAAAGGTTTACTACACATTATATAAAATATAAATAGCATCTATTTTTAGCCTATTTATAATAAAAAAATGAGACTCTTTCAACTAATTTTACACAGACATTTTCTGCCCTAATAGAGATAAATAAGTCTTATCATCTATTTGTGTGTAGTTCTGCAGAAGACTCAATGTCAAATTCTCAAAGCAATATGTACATTGGGTATTTTGGAGAGATTCTTATTCATTTATCATTCTTTGTCAGACTGTATCTTGCATAATTTTACTTGTACTGTATTACCTCCACAATGAAGAGGAAGCCAGTAGCAACAAGTATTGCACTTCCCTCTATGTGGTGCCAAATACAATAGCATGAGAATAAATTGTCTTCACTGTGCCATCTTTTGATATACTGCTTAACAGTGGGTGGCCCTCCTCTGATCATCAGTCGACTGCCTTTAGGAACAGTCTATGGCAGTTCAGAAGAGAGACTCCTAGGAATTCTATAATTAGAGCATGGTATAAAAGCTCTACTAAGTGTGATGCCCTGAGGAAAACTTCAGAGGACTGGAATTGTCAAGGTCTATTTATTACACAGAAAGAAGAAAAAAGAAAAAAACAAAACAAAACTGAGGCACAACCCAAAGTGATCACTTTCTAATACATTTGCCCCTGAGGTACATTATATCTTTGTGAGTATAGAAATGTAACCACTTTTTTTTTCTTTTGAAAGACGGTGACAAGTGCATTGATGGGAAATCAAGCAGGGAAGAAGGTCAGTGCAAGAGGGGCTGGGTTGCAAGTTTAAGTGGGGCAGTCAGGAAAAATCCAGAGTGGGCACATGTGAGGGAATTAGTCATGCAGAATCCTGACAAGCAGGTCAGTAAGAGAGGAGGGTAAACAGGTCCTGAGGCAGAAGTTAGTCCAATATGGTCTAGCAATGGCAGGTGGCCTGAGAGGAGGCCAGTAACCACTTTTTTAATGGTGAGGCTATGGTGATCTTCATTTTGTAATTCACTTATTTTACATAGAAGACTACAAACAAGTCTAACCATAGTTTCTACAAATTCATTAGGTATTTTTGTATAATAGTTTATTTTTTTCCTCACTTTCGCTCCATGTCTTTTTTGCATCCGTACCTGTAAACAACTTTGCTATTCACATATACAGAAAAAACAACCAGAATATAATATAAAAGATAAACATTTTTATTTCTAGGTAACAAAATATTGATCATCAGCTATTTTTTTCTAGGACCCCTGCTTAGAATTTTGAATGTATTATTTTAGTCACCTTTAAACATCATTTTTAGTTTGAGAAAATTGAGACACATACAACATTTACCTGGGAGTAATGATCAAAGGCCAGTGTTGAAGCTGATAAGTCTGATTATAGGATACATATTTTTGTCACTTTAAATGAATTACTTGCAGGACACAATATTTCAATATGCTTTTTTAAACTGGGATATTCAAATATATGTATTTGTAAATTGTACTCTAGTAGAAAAGATCTCAAAATTTTAATTCACCTTAAAAGACTATTAAGTAAATCATATTGATCAATTGCTTTCTTCTCATTTTCTGAAATGAGCTAAGACCTACTATTCATTAATTAAAAAGTGAACAGTGGCATGTTCCTTGTGTGATCTGATTTAGTGCAGGATGCTTAATTTTTTAAAAAATGTAAAGTTTCACTTCTCTTCTTGTGTTCCCCCTTCTAAATATAACATCAGTTTATTTCTTCTTATCATATTTAGGAAAAATATACAAGAGAGTATCTTTGGGGTGTAGGAGTAGACATGATGCTAAAAATACAACATATAAAAAGAAAAAAAAATATTCATTTACTGTACTTCAAAATTAGAACAGTTTTGCTGATAAGGCACCACTTGAAATGATGAAAAGAAAAGCCATACAGGATGAAAAATATTTTCAACCACATATGCAGCAAAGGACTACTCACCATTTAAACCTTCAGTTTCTGAAACAAGGTCGAGTCCTAGTTATATTTCTCAAGATTCAAGAGCAACAAGAATTCAGTTAGAATATGGATAAAGGATATAAGGAGACACTTCTTTAAAGTGGATATACAGATGACAAATAAACACTTGAAAGTATTTAATTTCATTAGCTATTAGGGAAATGCAAATTAAAACCACAATGAGATATTACTAATACACCTATCAAATGACTTAAAAAAATATTGACAACACCAAATGTTAGAGAGGATTACAGAAATTGTATCAGTTGTAGATTGTTGATAGAATTGTAAACTGTACAACTCTCCTGGAAAACAGTTTAGCAATTTCTTAAACAGGGCTAAATATAAAACTAACATGCAGTCCAGAAATTGCGCAATTAAAACCTATGGAAAAATTTAAATCACTGAGAAACTACATTCTGTATGGGAATGTGTGGGAACATGTGTTTTCCACTTTATAACATCCATAAAATAGCAAAATTATAGAAATTGAGAACATATTAGTGGCTGGAAAGGTTTACGCAGAAGGTAGAATGGAGGCCAGGGTATAATAAAAGGGTAACCCTAGGAGTTCTCATGGTTATCTTGGTTGTGATAGTCACAGTTGTGTTTCAAGATGTTATTATTGGAGGAATTCCAGTAAAGAGTCCACAGGTCTCTGTCATTTATTACAACTACCTGTTAGCCTACAACTATTTCAAAGAAAAATAAGTCCCAAAACAATAGATACTAGGGGAGATTCAGAAAGAAACACTTGTACGTTGCTGGTGGAACTCTATACTAGTATGACCTCTAATTATATGAAGATATCTCAAAAAACTAAACGTAGACCTACCATTTGAACAGCAATCCTATACTACCCTAAGAAAAACAAAAAGTAAATTTATCAAAAAGACGTGTATTTTAATATTTATTGCCGCACCCAGTGCAAACATGTTGAATCAAACCAAGTGCCCATTGATACATAAGTGGACTAATGAAGTGTGGTATATGTGTCCTCTGGAGTACTACACACACACACACACACATACACACACACGGTGACCAAAACCTTTTGTAGCAACCTGGATAGAAATGGGGGCCATTCTTCTATGTGAAGTATCTCATAAACGGAAAAACTAACACCACACGGATCCACTATGAAATTGGAGCTAATTTGTTAATACCCAGGTTCACAAGTGATGATAAACTCAACAGAAAACAAGCAAGTAGGGGGGTAAGGAGAGAACAGGTAAATTCATATAATGGGTACAATGCATGCTATCTTGGTGATGAACACTGTGTCGCTTTGACTCAGACTACACAACTGACATTCACATAACATTTGTACCACTGTATTATTCTGAAATAAAAGTTTAAGAAGGAAAAACAATTGCTGTTCGGTTCCATATGTCTCTATTTTTGTGCCAATACCATGCTGTTTGGGTCACTGTGGACTTGCAATATAGCCTGAAGTCTGGAAAGGTGATATATCCAGCTTTGTTTTTATTACTAAAAACTGCCTTGGCTGTCTGTTTTTTTTTCTGGCTCCATATGAAATGGAAACAATTTTTTCCAGTTCTTCAAATTATAATGGTGGCATTTTAATGGTAATTGCGTTGAATTCGCAGATGGTTTGGGGTAGTATAGACATTTTAACAATGTTGATTCTTTCCAGCCAAGAGTATGGTATGATCTTCCATTTGTTAATGTCTTTTGCTATTTCTTTTTATAGGATTTCATGATTCCTTTGTAAAGTTCATTCACCACTTTTGGTATGTTCTTAAGTATTTCATTTTCTTTGAAGCTACTGTGAAGGTAATCGTGTCTTTGATTAGCTTCCACTTGGCTGTTATTGGAGTACATAAAGGCTACTGATGTGTGGACATTCTTATATAGCAATCTAATGTTTGATAAACTAAACAAAAGCATACCTTGGGGAAAAGATTCCCTATTTAATAAATGGTGCTAGGAGAACTGGATAACCACATGTAAAAGACTGAAGGTGGACCCACACTTTTCATCACTTGCAAAAATGGACTCAAGATGGATAAAAAAATTTAAATCTAAGACATGAAACTATAAAGAAAAAACTTGAAGAAAGTGTTGGAAAAACTCTTGAGAATGTCAGCTTGGGGAAAGCTTTTACAAAGAAGACTTCAGTGGCAATTGTAATAATAAACACAAAAATAAATGAGACTTAAATTGAAAAGTTTCAGCAAAACTAATGACGCAACAATTAAAGCAAAAAGATGAGCTTCAGAATGGAAAAAAGTTTCCATATTAAGAATCTGACAAAGGCTTGATAATTAGGATCTGTAGAGAACTCAAATTAATCAACAACAACAATAAAAAAGATCAAAAAAATCTCATCTATCACTGGGCAACAGACAAGAAAAGAATCCTCTCTGAGGAAGCTAGACGATGGTTACAAACATAAAAAAACGCACATTGTTCCTAATCATTGGAGAAATGCACATCAAAACCACCGCGAGAAATCACCTAACCCCAGTAGATTAGACCACATCACAAATTCCCAAAGTTGCAGATACTGGTGTAGCTGTGGGGAGAGGGCATTACTCTTACACTCTTAATGAGACTGCTAACTCATGTAGCCTCTTTGGAAAGAAGTATGGAGAATCCTCAAAGAACTTAAATTAGACTTCCCATTTGACCCTGAAATCTCACTACTAGGCAGAAAAACCTCATTTTACCATGAGGACATTTGCACTGGATTATTTATCACAGCTCAATTTACAATCACCAAAATGTGGAAATAACCTAAATGTCCATCAATTCAGGAATGGATTAACAAGCTGTGATATAACATATATGTCTATATCATGGACTACTATTCAGCCATAAAAAGATGGTGACACATCTTTTGTATTAACCTGGATGGAGTTGAAGCACATTCTTCTTAGTAAAGTATCACAAGAATAAAAAAGCAAATATCCAATGTATTCAATACTAATATGATGCCAGTAGATGATGTAATTCATGCCCACATATAAGTACAACTCAACTCAAGTTGGGGGGGGGGAAGAGAGTGGGACACAAGGCAGAGGGACATGATTGATGTGCTTCCACTTAATGGGAACAATGTAAGGGTAGATGGGACACCTTTGGGATGTGGGATACAGCTACAAGATGGACTCTACCTAACAAATTCAAATATCGTGACCTGGGTTGTTTGTACCCTCACTTTAACCTAAAATAAGAAAAAAGTAAAAAAAAAAAAATACTTGAGGAATCAATTTTAAAAAGACTAGACTCTTATTTTAGACCTCTACAAAGCATAATAGTTTCTATAATCATGAGTCCATTATCTCTATAGCCTATTATGTGAATATATAATATACCTTGCATAAGCAATATTGAAATTGTTCTCATTTATATGATTGTTGAGTTTGGATCAATGATAATTTTCTCTGCCTCATTTTCCTAAATATGTCCTATCTCTTCAGAAATAATGAGATAAAGTACTTGAAAATAATATAAAACAGAATATTAGTGAATAGCCATACAGGATAATGGATTATATTGTTTTAGAAATTCATATCCATCTCTTTTACAAACAGAAAGCAAGGAAGCTAGATGACCACATCAAAAGTAGAATTAAGGCTTGGAGCCTGTGGCTCAACAGGCTAAGGCGCCAGCCATGTATACCTGAGCTGGCGGGTTTGAATCCAGCCTGGGCCCACCAAACAACAATGATGGCTGCAACCAAAAAATGGCCGGGCGTTGTGGCGGGTGCCTGTAGTCCCAGCTACTTGGGAGGCGGAGGCAGGAGACTCGCTTGAGCCCAGGAATTGGAGGTTGCTGTGAGCTGTGATGCCACAGCACTCTATCCAGGGTCACAGCTTGAGACTCTGTCTCAAAAAAATTTTAAAAAATAAT
>CAUYON010123572.1:0-28474 GCA_963573935.1 Arctocebus calabarensis | reverse complement strand
GACCCCCACCTTGACCTCATCAGGGGACAGGCACTCTACCCAGGACAAATAACACACAACTGCATGCCTGACCCCATGGGAGACGCCCACCTTAACCTCATCAGGGGACAGGCACTCTACCCAGGACAAATAACACACAACTGCATGCCTGACCCCATGGGAGACCCCCACCTTGACCTCATCAGGGGACAGGCACTCTATCCAGGACAAATAGCACACGACTGGGTGCCTGACCCCGTGGGAGACCCCCACCTTGACCTCATCAGGGGACAGGCACTCTACCCAGGACAATAACACACCACTGCATGCCTGACCCCGTGGGAGACCCCCACCTTGACCTCATCAGGGGACAGGCACTCTATCCAGGACAAATAGCACACAACTGCGTGCCTGACCCCGTGGGAGACCCCCACCTTGACCTCATCGGGGACAGGCACTCTAGCCAGGACAATAACACACGACTGGGTGCCTGACCCCGTGGGAGACCCCCACCTTGAACTCATCAGGGGACAGGCACTCTAGCCAGGACAATAACACACGACTGGGTGCCTGACCCCATGGGAGACCCCCACCTTGAACTCATCAGGGGACAGGCACTCTAGCCAGGACAATAACACACCACTGTGTGCCTGACCCCGTGGGAGACCCCCACCTTGAACTCATCAGGGGACAGGCACTCTAGCCAGGACAATAACACACCACTGTGTGCCTGACCCCATGCTGCTTTCACACAGGGAAAACCTCTGCCAACCAACAGTCAAAGGCGAGCAACTCAGCAGAGTTTCACTACAGTTCTCATCTAAAAACGGAGACACCCTCTAGGATCCCAAGGTTTGGTGTTCTCTGCACCTCACAGACCTTCTTACCCCTTCCCATCATTTGCCTGCTGTGGAAGGCAGCAAAACTCAGCCCAGGAATTTGTACAGAAGACCGTTTCCTCCTCTCTGGACAGCGGGTTATGCTGTGCAGACAACATCTCAACTGTTCATAGGTTCTACGATGTCAGACGTTCCCACTGGCAAAACTTGACTTTCTGTCAAAAGCCAGTGTCTGTGACATCCATTTGCTTCCACAAACAATTATCTTAAGTAACTTACACTTGTACATTGCATTTCTAAGGGGGACTATCAAAAACTCAAAGGTTCGGGGCATTTTTTTTTGGTAATATCTTCATCCCTTGCTGGTCATATACTTAAAAGCTCGAAATAGAATTTCGTCTCCTACCAATTTTTTCCCATTTATGTCCAGGAAATATTGATTTTTTTTTTAAACTGGAGTTTTAATGGACCTTGAAATTAACATGGCTTTTATTTCTTCGCTATAACTCCATCACCATTGATGATGTCGCCATGCCTTCCAGAAAAGTCACCAACCAATGACTGGTGTTTAGAGTGCGGGCACGGGGGAGAAATCAGCAGCGTGATGGTTCCTCCTACTCAAAAGGAATGATTCTATTTCAGGGAATTAGTTGGGTTCTAACACTGGAGACTTTCTACACCAAGTCGGCATGATCCTCTCAATAAACAGCATCAAATCTTGGCCTGAAGTCAGGATCTGGCCAGAGTGTCTGTACTCTATAACGGCACCCTAGGTATTTCTGATATGCAGTCGGGATCTGTCACTATGAATGTTAGAGAGTGTTCTGTAAATAGCTTCCCAGACCTCACAAGGAGGTACTGGAGCTGGGTGGGGCCCTCCCCGAGGAGGCTGGGGGTGGGGTGGGAGGGATGGGGCCTTCCCTGCATGAGGGTGGGCAGGTGCAGGTGGAACCCCGGGGACTAGGACAGGAGCAGAGCCACCAGGCTCCACCCCCGAGCTCCCTGTGCGGCTCTGGTAGGAGGAGGCTCTGTAAAGTGGCATCTACTCCACGAGAGGACAGAGAGCATTGGACAGGTGATCTTACAGCCAAAAAGAGAAGAAGAGGGGCCCCTCTGGTCAGGAGGGGGAGAGAGAACCTGGTGCTGCTGCTGCTGCTGGGCCCAACAACTGGAAAAGGAAAAGCTGAGGAACGCAGTAGGGGGCAACCCAAAGCTCAGAGGACCAACCCCCTCTGTGCCCCCAAATCCTCTCCCGCTTCCCACCTCCAGCCCCGGCCCTGCTGCCCCTGCCTCCCAGGTGCCACTCTCTTCAGACCTCATCGAGGATTCTTAGGCCACCAGGCTTTCCCTCTCCACTGCCCGATGGCTCTCCCTGCGCCTCGCCCGCCATGCCGCCCTCAGCCACCCCCTAGCTGCCAGGCTGACTCTACGGCCCTCGGGTCTCAGCGTCCATGTCTAGCTCTCCTTCACCATCCCTCCACCACCCCAGCTTAGTTCTTGGACACTGACCCCATCTGGATGCAGTCAGGGTCCCCCAGAACTGTGATACTGTTGCTTTTCCTCAACCTCTACTAGGCCAGCATGGCCAAGGAACTCTGGGGCCCGGGAGACACGCGCACTGGGTGGGAAACGCTCATGCGCATGCAGGTTGTGCTGCCACGGTGGGCCTCAGCGGTCAGCAAGGGCAGTGGACACAGTGGACCTCAGTGGTCAGCAAGGGCAGTGGACACAGTGGGCCTCAGTGGTCAGCAAGGGCAGTGGACACAGTGCGCCTCAGCGGTCAGCAAGGGCAGTGGACACAGTGCGCCTCAGTGATCAGCAAGGGCAGTGGACACAGTGGACCTCAGTGGTCAGCAAGGGCAATAGACACAGTGGGCCTCAGCGGTCAGCAAGGGCAGTGGACACAGTGGGCCTCAGCGGTCAGCAAGGGCAGTGGACACAGTGGGCCTCAGTGATCAGCAAGGGCAGTGGACACAGTGGACCTCAGTGGTCAGCAAGGGCAGTAGACACAGTGGGCCTCAGTGGTCATCAAGGGCAGTGGACACAGTGGGCCTCAGCGGTCAGCAAGGACACTGGACACAGTGGGCCTCAGTGGTCAGCAAGGGCAGTAGACACGGTGGGCCTCAGCAGTCAGCAAGGGCAGTGGACTCCACCTGACTTTGGGGCAAAGGAGGCCCACAGGTTGCAGTGGGCCCCTGGTGGGGGCAGTGGCCCTGGCTAGCTCTCCCAAACTTCCAGTTGGGGCCTCAGTGGGCAGGAAGAAGAGAAAGAACTCTGAGTGGGAAGTGGGGGGCGGCTACTGTGCCTGGATGCCTCCCTCTCCTACGTCAGGCGTGCTGGGTGGGTCTACAGTGCGGGGGACCCTGTGGGGGGCCAGCATCTTTTATTAATCATGGGGATGTGTAGTTGTGGGGTCCCCTTTAAGGAGAGCCCAAATGTAGGAAAATGCCTCCCCAGAATGTAACAATTTCAAGGACAATTAAATCCAGAATGCAAATCGCCACCCAGGTCGCTTGCACCCCCTTTTGTGATGGGGGAGTGGCATCCAGTTGTGGCAACCTTCAGGCTTCTGTTACACCGTTCCACAGCCCCAACCCCCACCTACAGCCTGGGCCCTCCCCTCCAGGCCACTTCGGCTGTCTCTGAACCTAACCCACAGGACAGGTCCTGGGAGTTGCACACATAGTCCTTGTCCCCACTGGGTGGCTGAGATCAGATTCCTTTGTCAAACATGAATTGATATGAATAAAGCAGCCCCCTGCACAGAAACAGGTCAGCCAGGCCTGGGCCTAGGGTGCTACACTAACACCCGCATTGCCAGTGTTGTTCTGTTTCATGCAAGGCCCCATGAAAGTTGTATTTCATTTTAAGGGGAAGGAAATGTGACCTTAGGTGATCAGAGGCAACGGCTGCAGCTGGCTGGCCTCCATTACTAGAGTAGCCCTCCCCTCTGGAAGGCTGAGAGAGGGCATGAGAGGGTGCACACCCCACTGGCACTTCTGATAGGGGGTGGTCCCCCACATACCCCATGGCTCCTGCCGTGAGAACCATCTTGAGCCCCGACCTGTGGTCCCCAAGCCTTGCGCTGCCCTCCCCACCCCGCAGCCCTGCTTGCTTCACATCTGGGGAAACACATCTGCCCAGCTTCAGTTTCTTTAACTTGGACAAATTAGGGTTCTAAGAGCCTCAGGTCCAGCCTGCACCCAGCTCCTTGCTGACTTCCCGTCAGGCTGTGGGTCTGGATTAGAAGGTGGGGTCCCTCGAGACTGCCCTGGGGTGTCTCCTCCAGGATAGATGAGGTAGGCCTGGACAAGCCTGGAGGAGACTCCCAGCCCTGCCATCTCACCTTCCTTAGGGCGTTGTCCTACGGCCCCACACTTCAGTGTCAGGCGGACCCAGGAGGGAGGCGTGACGATGACACCCAGGCTCCAAGGGAGGACAGGAAAGAGGCAGGGGAACCCTGGGCCCACATCCTCACTGCAGATTGGACTGAGGCCCATGAGTATCCTCTTGCCCCCTAAGGGTGGAGGGTAAGGGTTGCTCTCTACGCCGGAGATGCCTCTAGGAAGACCCCGTGGAAATTCCCTTGGGGGTCTGTGGTTTCAGGGGACAGTGCTAGGGAAAAACTGGCCATGTACAACGGCAGGGGGCAGAGGGACTTGGTTGGTCCCCGTTGGTTCTGCCAGCCGCTCCCCAGCCCTCCTGCCACACGCTGGACACAGCTCTCTGGCATTTGCTGTGCGGAAAATGCCTTCAGAGCAGGCTGTCTTGTGAGGGGAGCAGAGTCTCGCCACTTCACGGCTGACTGCAGGGGGCACCCTGTAAGTCACAGAGAGGACCTTGAACTCTCCTACCTTCTGCAGGGCCCAGGCTGGATGGGGCATCCCAGAGGGACGTGAGCATGGGGACAATGCCTGTGACCAGGATGATGGCCACATGGCTGTGCTGGTAGGACAGGCTGGACACCATTCTGTCTTCACGTCATAGGAAATCAGAACTGCAGACCCATAGCAGGCGAAGGGACTCATCTGTCATACTGCCAGGTGGCACTTGAGGGCTAGATCCTTTAGAAGGAACACCAGTGTGTGCAGAATACTACTGGCTGATGGGGGACCCAGCCCCACTTTGAACTTGGGGTTCAGAATCTCATGCAGGGTCTTGGGGTGTTGCGTGGGTGAGCAGTTATGATCGTGCACCTGAGAGCTTCCTGGACGTCTTGGCCACAGTTTGTTAGATTTGCAAATACCCTTTGGGACCCATCTGGTGGAAAGGTCTGTAAACGTAGTGTCCAGATTACGAGGGGAGTGGTGGCTGGAATCCCGTTCACTTGGTACCCTCTGACCTCAGACTCTTGGCTCCATTCCCAGCGTTATCGAGAGGGTGAGAGTGAGACTCTGCAGGGCCGCGCCAGCACTGAGTGCAAACTGCAGCCTCTGAGGGTGGCGGGTGGGGCCAGGGCTGCACCCCTGGGTTCTCCCGTCAGCGGGGGGGGGCCTCCATCTGCAGAGAGGAGGTCACACATGAGGCAGAGAACTCATCCAGGATCTCTGAGCAAAAGCTCTGCAGAAACTGTGTACCCTAAGAAAGTCCTGGAAGGGTGATTTGCCCTCCAGAAATTTAGAATTAATCTTGAAATAAGTTTCCATGTGTTTGGGAGAGCTTCCTTCCTGCTTAGAGGATTTCTAAGCTGGTATTTTCCCCCAGAGCTGAGGAAGCACTTTACCCCACTTTGCTGTAGGAGCAAAGATGACGTAAATCATCCCTGTTGAAGGTTCCAAGTCTGCCAGGAACGGCCACCTCCTTGTTCTCTGCTTGTCTGGAGCCCCGCCCCCACTGTGAGCCAGGTGCAGATGGCTTTCTGGTCATGCTTCCCAGGCCACTCCGCTAGCCCAGGCTGAGGGCTCGGTTGCTCTCTCTCCATGTTTTCAGGGAAGCTCCTGATGCAAATACTCTAACAAGAAAACACATGGCGACTGTGTCCAACCAATTTCCCCACAAAGTGGGGGGATGCTCAGCGTGTGTGAGTGAACACTTTCCCAACTAAGCAGAAAATCTCGTAAGTTGCTAAATGTCCTTGACTACATAGCACTTATATAAAATATGCATATCGGCAGAGATGTTTTCCCTAACAATGCTCTGGGAAATTACATTAAATTTCAAAATGATCCCCTGCTTTCCTGTGTTGCCCGCAGAGACAGGCACCAACAGCACCATTAAGACGAGGTAAAGTAGCAGCCTTGTTACCGCTGCCTTTACGAGAGCCAGGGATCAAATATTTTTTCACAGTTTTATGTGGATAGTTTCATGAAAATTGATCAGGTCTAAAAAGTCACAGTCCAAATGAAGCTAAGGTTAAAGATAATTTATACATGATATTCCTAATTTTATTCCGAGCCCTTTTATTACCATGCAGGCCTTTATGACTTTAAAGAAAATGTCAGTGGCAGCAAATGACATTGTACGGAATAATCTCGTTATGAGGGAAAGACATTTAAAACTATTCCACAGCAGCCTTGCTGAGTTCTGCTGAACGCATTCTTTTGCTGGGCACAGCTGTCCAAAATTCCTTGCTGCGTGTTTAAAACCCTCTCCGTGACTGTCCCGTGAAGCGTTGTGTTTGCAGGTAGCCATTGCTCCGTCCCTGCCCTCTGTCACTTCCCTCAGCTCTCTCCACCAGATTCACATATTCTCTGAGAACTCATAACCCATCTAAGGGTGGGAACAGAAACTCAGAGCTGTCAGCCTGAGTGGTATAGGAGACGGACAGATGGACACACACACGGGACTGCCCCTCCGGACTGCTCTGCTGGCCACACTGGGTGTGGGGGATGTCCTTCTGCAGCCGGGAGGCTCTGCAGAAACCCCTGGGAGGACGGCAGGCCTAGTGGGCACCCAGTGGGAGCAGCTCCTTCACCAAGCAGCCCTGTGGTGACTCCTCCCTCCTGGGTTGCACTGAGTACTGTCCTCTATGCTGCCTGCGTTACATGGGGACCGGGCCACCCAGAGTCAAGTCACATGGATAGAGGCTGCTTTGGCTCCTGGGTCAAACCCTCTGGCCACCGTCATGAAGTCAGAGTCACAGTAGCTGGCCTGCCTCCTCTGGACTCTGCGTCATGTCTGACTTTGTCCTGACAACCCTGAGAGTGAGGGGTGCTGCTTGCCCCTGTTCACAGGTGAGGGAAGGCTCAGAGAAGCCCGTGGGCTGTGATGCAGCGCCTGCTCCCGCCTGGCCGGTGCTCGCCAGCCTCCACGTCTGGAAAGTGAGGCCAAGGACACTGTTCTCAGACATGTGGGAGGAACACATGCATGCCATCGCGGCAGGGTTCCAAGCTGCTACCCCAGGGAACTCTGGCGCTGAACTTGCCCAGGGTCCTGGGTCACCTGGCTCCAGGGCACCGTGAGAGGTCCTCAGACTTTCACGTGAGAGATGAGATAAACTGGTGACTAACCTTGCTGGGGGCAGGCGGAAGCTTTTTATCTCTCTGTCCACAGTTACGGCAACTTCTGTCTGGGCATCCCCTTCCCCCCCAGGGTCCATCTTCCTCATACAGGTTAGTTAACAGGTGCACACAGCTCATGCTCGGAAAAGGTTTAGCGAATGTGTGTGCGCGTGCACATACATATACACAACACACATGCACACACATACACACGTGCACACACATACACCATGCACACAGGTGTGCACACGTACCCACATGCACACATATATGTGCACACACATATACACACATGCACATGCATGCACACAATGCACATATACACATGCACACACAAACACATATACACACATGCACACATAAGCACACACATACCCACATGCACATAAGCACACACATGTACATAAACATGAACATGTCATGTATACACACACATAGGGTGGCCAGGCCAGAAGCTTTATTAGAAAATCTAAAGTTTACACAGGCGTATGTTTAGACACTTATTTTATGTTCATTCATGGTGGATGGCCCAAGAATGAGGTTGGTGCTGTGGGTTGAAAAGGGCCTCTGAGCCTGTGACTTTGGTGTCCTCACCAGCCAGAAGTTTCCACTGGGTGCACTTTGCTGGGGGCTCCTGTGCTGTAGGCTGGCAGAATCCCAGTCTCTGGAGCAGTCTGGCCTCCCTGAGGAAGAGGCTTAGGAGGTTGTGTTCCTAGTGCCGCTGGGAGCCCTGCAGGTGGCAGGTGGCATCTGGAAATTCACTTTCCTTCACTGCCAGCGTCAGGGCCTGCTGAGGAGAGTCCGGAGTCTGCTGATCTGCCCCTGAGAGGGAAATCACGGGTTTTCTTAAGAAAACCACATACTGGATATTAATTTCCTTTTCCTTGACAAAGCAGAAGATCAATTAGAGGCAGAATGTGATTCCACCACAGCTACTTTCCAGGATTTATTCTGTGAGCTTCCTCCCGCCAGGCCCCATCTGGCTCAGTCAAAATGGGTTTTGCTTCATCAGAAATGTGCTGTGAAGTTCCCCATTAGATCATCGATCGCCTCGTGAGGCCGAATCCCCGACAATGTCCACAGATGCCGTGTGCGAGCAAAGGCTCTGAATTTAGTGCCAAATAGTAAGGGAAGGAAATGAACTGTGGCTTCGAAAGCTGGCAGGAAATTTGAATTTAAATCCCTTTCTGTGGTGCCCCCAGTGGGCCCATCCTTTCTCGTGTCCGGCTCCAGCCTGGCCACCCTGGGCCTGGGTTCCTCTGAGTCTGTCCCTTCCCTTCTTCCTGTAGGCACCCAGGGGGCTGCCCCCCCAGGTCATGGCTGGAGTATTCCAGATGTTTCTGCGAGTGAAGGAAAGGCGCTTCCTTCGACTCCCTCCCCCACCCACACGGGCCCCAAGCCATCCTGGGAAACGGGGTACCGAGCAGGAGTCCCAGGAGCTGGGATGGGAAGCATTCTCCCCGCAATTAAGAAGCGAGGGCTGTGTGCTCAGCCTACCTGGGGGACAGAGGCTTCTCTAAGGCGTTATGTGCGGGCAGATCTGATGACGAGCAGGCACATAGGCCCAGCCCTCCATCTCCAAAACAAGAAGCCTTGGCTGAGGCTGGTACCTCTGCCCCAGATGCCTTCCAGGTCTAGGGCAGCGGGGTCCACCACCCCATAGGAGAACGACTTCTTCACTGGTCTTCTCCGATCCTTAAAGCTTTGGGCTATAGGAAGGCAGCATTGATTGCTGGGCAGTACGTGCCAGGAATGTCTCATAATTTCATTCACATCAGGGATAGTTTTATAAGGATAGGTTTCTTCCCATTTGACACCTGAGAAAAGTAAGATTTGGAGGAAAATCTTTTAGCAAAAAAATCAAAGCTACCAAGTGACAGAGCCAGGATTAAGGCCATGGTCTGCGTGAGTCCGAGCATCCTGTCCTTCCTACCATGGCGTCCCAGAGAGCGGCACACAGACCATAGGGAGGGGGCCATGGGTCTCACCCGGCAGGGATCCTGCACCCAATAATTTAAAAAGCAAACACCCCCTCTGGGGTCTGGCTCTGAGTACTGACGGCTACCTGATGGACTGACCAGTTGGGGCTGATGATTGGGAGGCTGTGTCACCTGTCAGGACATTGTGGTGACATCCAAAGGCAGCCTCACGCCAGGACTCACTGTGGGGTTGGAGGAGGGAGGGGGCAATGCTTTCCAGAGTCTGGTCCTAAACGGAGCCACTAAGCATTCTCGTCTGCACGGGGAAGATCTGGAACGATTTTATTTGGCTCTGCAGAGAGGTACAGGGGGTATGTGATGACTCCTCATGTCAGCGAAGAATGCTTTAATCAGCATCTGTTCAGTTTATCCAAAGAACTGGAAAGATGTTTGCGCATTCCTCATTCCCTTGTCCAGAAGAAAACTCTAAATCCAAAAAACATTAAGCTCTGAGATGGCTCAGAACTTTCTTATGGAAACCAAATGCCCTAGGGAGAGGCTGCACCCGGGACACCGGGCAGTCTCTGCAGAGGCCGTGCCAGGTACAGTGAACGGGGGTGTTGAATGGCAGCTGAGTGGTCTCTGAGCACAGAATCATTGCTGGTGGTCTCATAAAAATATCTACTCACAGCAGGCTCAACACCGTCCTTAAACCACCTGTGCAGAATTCTGTGGAATTACACAGCTAAGAGGACCCTTCAGCCAGTCTCATCAGCCCCTGACAACACAGAGGGGGTGCTCAGCCCAGGGGGGACGACCCCCCACCATCACCCCGGTCAGCACAGTCTCGTGCAGCTTACTCTTCCCGCCAGCTGTGTGTCACAGCCGCTGCCCACGAGAGCACAGGCTATGCACCCAAATCATGGCAATGTGTACAGGTGGCATCACTCTCTTTTTGAAGAAATTAAGGCTCTAAGAAGCCAAGTTTCTAGTTAAGTCACAGTGGTAGCAAGTAGAAGAGTCCGCATAGACCCGCACCTGTGCCTGTGGGCCCACTCTGAGCACGGCCTGTCCAGCCTCTGTCCCTTCTCTCCCCCAAGCTTCTCTTTTCCACACCTGCACAGTGCAAAGTCCAGCGGCTCATCTCCATGCAGGACACGCTCCTCTGTGCGTTTTAGCACGCAGAATCTACATAGAAGATAGAGAGTTCCCAAATATTTTATGTATGCAAATGCTTGGCAGGAGAGCGGGTGTCAGTTGGCACAGAGATGAAACTCACTGGAAGGATCTGCCTGGTGGAAAAGCCTGCTTTTTGCAGGGTGGGATTTGTTTGATTTTGTATTCTGTTCTTCATAGCCATTGTGAAAACTTCTGGGCACAAGTACAATAACAAATCGACAACATCTATTAACATAGAGCCCCAGGTCACATTGCTTTGCCTAATTCTTCCAGCTGACTGTTCCCAGGACCTGCCCCCGCAAACCCCCAGGACTCTGTCACAGGCCCATGCTAAGTAAGCCCCCCACTCTGGGGGTACACACAGCCCTAAATTAAGACTACTCTTGAGAGGAGCCCAGAAGTCCAGTGTTAATACTTTCTCCCTCCCTGGGGTTCTTTGGGCTAACTGGGGAAATCCTAGATGTTAGCACCCCCACCATGCCTCGTCCAGCAGCCCTGTGCAAACATGCTCCGAGCTGGGCCTCAGGTCTGTGCACTAGAGGAGCTGCCCAGCTGGAGGTGGGGTGGGGGTTGGGACAGAGCAGGCCAGGAAGACCAGCCCATCAGAGTACAAGAGCTGTCTTTCCTGCCGGACTTTTCAGCGCCTTTAATAAAATACTATTCAGATCTCCGAGAGGAAAGTATGATACACCATGTTCCTCCATTTGCACGGCAGACAGACCCCTCTTCTCCATGATGTCACCGTCCATCACCGGTGTATGATGTCACCATCCATTTCATGCTGCTATCACAGCACACCACACACTGGGCGTTTTCCAGACACAGAAGTCTATTTGGCTCACACTTTTGGGGGCATGGAAGTCCAGGAGTGTGGTGGGGCACCTGCCAGGGCCTTCACGCCGCATCACCCCCTCCCACGGTGGAGGATGGAGGGGCAAGAGGCAAGGGGCACCATGCTCACTGTTACTGCGGCCCATGCCTGCCATCCTATTAGCCCCCCATTCCTGAGGACAGAGCCCACATGACCTAATCACCTCTGGGGCCTCACCTCCCAGCACTGCTGCCCTGGGGCCTGGTCCTGTGTTTCCAATACATAAGCTTTAGGGGACACACTTGAACTTAACACAATGTCAACAAGCTTGTAGAAGAAATTGAACCCACTTGTGTCTAGACTAGGAATAGCGAATCACAGACACATCATATCTCAGCATTGAGTCATCAACACACCGGGAATGTCTATTAAAATATGAGCCAGTTATAGTTTACAATTAAATGTAGGAAGGTGTTGATTTCTTTAAAAATTATAAAATTTATAAAACAACTAAATTCACTATGTTTCCCTCCATTGATCTGGGGAGGGCGGGTCTGTGACCACAGGATCGGGACATCTGGGAAAATGTGACTGTAGACCACTCACTGTGCCATCAATGTTGCATTTGTGGTCCTGAAGGAAAGTGCCCCTGCTCGCAGGAGACGTGTGCCCGGTATCTGGGGGCAGAGCCACGTTTGGAACTTACCCTAAACAGTGCAGACAGCAAGTGCGTACACGCAGAGCCATGGGGCAAAGCCCGCATTAGGGGAAGAGTGGCCAAACCCGCACTGTGGTCTTTGCTCTTTTATTTAAAGTTTTCTGTGGGTTTGAAATTTTTCAAGATAATAAGCTGTCTGGTTACACAATTCAGACTAGGTTGCCAGTGTCGGAATGGCCGGGAGCTTCGAAGTAGAAGTTGTGCTGTGTGGAGTAGCCCAATTTCAGAATTGAGATTCTCTCTCCTCAAAATGGGCTCCTCGGCAGACGTCCGGGGTCCTTCTCCCAACAGCAGCTGCAGGGGCCGAGATGGCCACTTCGTGTCTTGCAGCCCCACTTTGTCTTCCTGAGCACTCTTCCCACCTGACTTCACAGTTGTCGCCTGGGCAGCACTTTTCCACTGTACCCTAGAACAGAGAGAGACTCTCACTTCCTGTGCATCCTGGGATGACCCAACCTTAATAACAGAGCAGCCCTTGGGAGTCCAGGACGGTCCGGGAAGAGAGGTGGTATGTCCCGTAACGCCTCCTCGCACTTCCTCTTCAAGGGCATCAGCCCAGATCAGAGGGCCAGGAGATGCCATGCTCAGTTGGGCCTGGTTTTACTCATGGAAAACCGCATGATATTTCTGTTTAGGGGACTTACAGGTTTGCCTGTCACACAGCCCAACTAAGAAAGAAAGTGACTCTTCTCATCTCTGGGCTGTTTTTCATTCTGAGACAATAAATGTACACAAAACTGCCACACATGGGGATTGGACTGTAAAAATGTACAAGGAATCCGTAGCTCTTGAGTAGGGCGCCTTCATGAAATCCACGGAAGAAACTTCTGTTGGAACATTTGCATATTCAAATTCTCTTAATTTTCTCAAATTTCGACTTTAAGAGGGAATCGGGAATCACTCTACTCTCGTAATTTTCCATAGACTTTTCCTCCAATAATTTCACCCAATGTGTTCTTTTATACTTATCCTAAAGGCTTCATCTGGAAACACAGATTGACTAATGAGTGAAGCAGCTTAGGCTGAAACATCTCTATTAAATTCTCTTGGCTTTTTTAAGATTAGAAAAAGAAAAAGAAACTTTTTCTTCCTCTAAATGCAAATCTTCCCTGTAACACTGTGCCTAATCTACTACAACTAATTAATCTGCTGGAGCTGATGAAATGTTACCTCCGCATTTTTTGTTCCTTGTATACAATTATTGTAACAGTGGTGAATAAATCAATATTCCCAATCCAACTGTAAAAAACAATCAAGAAAAGCAGTGCTTCTCAGGGAAAAAAACACCAAATAATATTTATTAACTCTGTCTCAATCCACAACAGAACCAAATACCATTCAGGCATTTTCTGCAAGTGTAATAAGCAAACTCAGATACATGATGAAGGTGGCACATGCCAATAATTTCACCATTTTACACTGCAGAGTAATTGAAGGATTTAATGAGAAACAAACCAATAAAAATAAATAGACCATGTTAGAGGAGGAGAAACTGATCTGAAATGGAAGTTGCTCCATTGTGAGTTTAGTTTTTTTTTTTTTCTTTTGCATGGTTTGACCAAGGGAACAAACAATATCAGGACAACTAGCTCTTATCCACTTTTTTAAAGAAAAAAGAATCATATTTTCATTTATGTGATAAACACCTTGGCCATCGTAACTCTGGGTTGTTGACTGGGAATGTGGCCCCTCCAATCGCAAACATGCACGTGTTCAGACAACCGGGTGGTGGCAGAGTTACCTGTGCTGGGTGGCACAAGTGGAGTCCCTATGAAGGGAGTGTGGCCGGCAGTGGCCGGCCCCAGGTAGGCCCTCATTGGGAAGCACTGTGCTACCAGCAGCCCCCAGTCGGCCCTTGGCTGCAAGGAGCAACAAGATCCTGCCTGGCCCACCAGGAAACCCTGGCAAAGAACCTGGGGCCAGCAGGCACATGGCAGAAGGGTGTGGGCACAGGCCGGTCTGTCTTGTCACTGTATACGTGTACACGGGGGCTTGGGGGCTCTGGGCCAGTCCCCTCTGGGCCAACTCCAGGCCTCCCCGATGTGGACAGCTGGGTCAGGGCCACTCTTCAAGCCTTCCAGAGAGATGTTCCTGATTCGTGTATATTTATCTTCATGTGTAGAAAAAATGCAAACCTTTTTTTTTTTTAACTCAAATTGGGAGACTCCAACTTAACAGCGGTTTCTTTAAGAGAAGCTATTTTCAGCTCCCCTGTTGGATGTCCTCCCACCCTCCATGTGCCACTGAAAACACTCGAATGTAATAGGTAATTGCTGAGGGGGACCTTGGGGGCATGAGGGATAAGGGGTCAACGTGGGCCAGCTGATGGGTCCTGCCCACATGTGCAAAGGCCTGAGCAGAGGGCAGGAGGCTGGCCCTTTGATGGCATCTTTGAAGAGCTTTCTGAAGGAATTTTGATGGAATGAAGCATTTTATTTCCAAAGGAAGCTCAAGTGTGCTCACCCTGTGCCTGGGCTGCCATGAACATGGGTAGCAGCAGCATCCATGCTGGACAGGGGCCGGGGCTGCCCACTGCAAAAGCTCTGGACGCTGGCACCGAGCTCACAGTCAGGCTTGCCCACTCTGCTGCCCGTGCCAGCCCTGCTCTGTCTCATCATCCAGGGATGGATGCAAGTGGGGAGGACATTTGTATCCAGCATGTCCCATCCTCCCAGGGAAAGATCCTGGAGCACTGGCTCTTTCTCTTCCCACCACCTCACTTTGTCACCAGAAGCCACCCTGAAAGTCTTGTTCCAGGACCCCTGGGACAGGCCAAAAATGGGAAGGGGATGAGCTGGACCACGTCCCACAAGCTCCAGGCTCTGCTTCCTAAAAAGGAAGAGGAGGGGATAGAGAAAAGGGGAAGGGAGGGAGAGAAAGAGAGAGGGAGCTCAGTCCGGCCGTGGAACCCTCAGCCCGGCGCCTTTGGGGCACAGTCGCCGAGCCCGACTGTCTTCCCCAGAGAAGCCAAGTCCCTCCTTGGGCTGCAGAGAAAAGCTTCAAATCCTGAGACACAGGAGTAGGTGATCCCTGTGGCCCCCAAACCCCAGCCCAAAGAAGCCCAGGTCTCCAAAACACCCAGACCTTGACAATCCCAGACTAAATATACAGAAACAGTCTGGCACTCCTGTTACAGGAGGCAAGGTCGGGCCAAAGGTGGCCCTTTCTTAGGGCCAGGCCTAGAGCATGAGCGCCCCAGTGTGCGAACAGCTGGTCAGAGGGGCAGTAGTTGTCCCTAATTTTAGAGGAGCGAAGACCATTATAAAGCAATAGTTCCCCTTTTAATTTATTTTATGTGTAAAAGAAGGAAACAAGAACTGTACTCCCAAGACCAAGAAGAAGAGGTACTTGAATTCTCTGAGGTCACACTGCCAGGGGGCAATGAGGACCCCTCTTTTTGTGCCCAGGGCACGGTTTCCCAGAGCACGACTTTCTGCATCCCCCTCCCAAGTCCCTCCAGAGCACAGAATCTCTTCTGACACAGGCAAGTTGGCCACTCAAGGTCAGAGGCTTAGCCTCAGCTCCCACCACCTCCAGTTGGGTGGCAGATATCGTTGCTACCCTGTGAGCCTCAGTTTTCGCATCAGTGAAGGGAGAAGCTTGATAAGAGGGACCTAGCCACGTGGACTCCACAGCTGAAAGGTCCCCAGATTGCTGACAGGCCTCCCAGAGCCCAGGAATGACTTAAAGGTCCAGATGCCACCAGGCGGCCCCTGCATCCTCCCTTTGGCTAGAGGAGCCTCCCTGCAGTACCTTTGGATCCCAGAACCTCTGCTCCACCAGGTCGGAGCCTCAGTTGGCTTCAGGGGGCTGTCCCTTCCCAGAGGGCAGTTTTACAGCAGACCCTCTGTAAGCCCGAGGCTGGAGACCCAGGGCACAGGAGAGAGAGCGTCCTCCCAGACACACTTCTGAGGGGGGCACACTGCTCCCCGGCTGCCACCCAGAAGTCCTACCACAGACCCCCTTTCCAGTCCAGGGTATTACCGTTTCCCTCCCTGCCAGTTCCTGGCGCACTTACCTGGTGTAACAGGACACTTCTGCAGCATCCCCAAGGGGCCAGGGCTGACATCGCCCTCTGCAGAGAGGGAGACTGGCTCAGAGAGGCAGAGTGACTTGCCAGCTTTCCACAGTTACCCCGTGGGAGAGCTAATTCAATTCCCCAGATGTGCCTACAAAGCCTGGGACCCACCTTGGCCCAGGACGCTTCATCCTTTAAAAGCGCAGAGTGCCAGATCTGTGTGAGCCCCCAGCAGGAAAGCCCGTTAGATTCCACCCTCGCTCTCTGAGAGGACAGTCTCATGGAGCTCAGGAAATAAGGGCCCCCAGCTGAGACCAGGAGCAAAGGGAGGGTGTCACCACGGAGGCCTGTGCTCGGGCAGCCCAGCTTCACCTCAACCCCATGTCTGTCGCACGCAGGCAGAGGTGGCTGGGGAGCCACAGACTGCTGGTCAGACTCAGCTCCCAGGACGGCTCCTGGGCTGGGGCTCCTGTTCTGACCCAAATCTCACAGCACAGCCCTCCACGCTAGACTGGGCCAGGATAGGGAGCAGTGAGTGATGGGGAGGCCTGTGAGCCCGGCCTAAGGCAATAAGCCCCTGGAGACCGTGGCTGTCCATCTGCTCATCTCAGGTTCCACACTAGAATCTGACAGCAGCCCAGGACCTCCCCTGGGGTCACTGCTCATCCAACCTTGAGTCTTCAAAAGCAGAGGAGGAGGTGGCCACCCCTCGGCTGCCTGGAGGCTGGTGCTCCTGTTACAGAAGCCAGGGTCAGGGCCAAAGGGGGCCCTTTCTTAGGGCCCTAGAGCTCCATAGCGTGCGACAGCTGACATTTCCCCCAGGAACCTGGTGAAGGTAACTATATAAGTGACATCTGTGCAGGGGTTTCCTTCAGCTCTTCTGAAACCTGGGAAGTGGGTTAGAAGGTGACACAGGAGACGTGAGTGTGTCTGGGGTGGGTGGTGGAGCTAGACGCCAAGCGGCAGGGTGAGGGTGGAAAGAACAAACGCCCCTCCCCCACGTGACCCCCCCACAGAGGTCTGGTGGCATGAGAAAGGTTGGCTGCCGCCAAGATGACCCTGACAGGGCTTCCCCAGCCCTCCTAGTCGCCCAGCTTCCAGGACTCCACGTCTCTGAGTCGCCTTCCACTCTGTGGCTGTGATTCCTCAGTGTCACGTGGAGGTCAAGGGATGTTGCTATGGGAAAGTAATGAATGAAAGAGAGTAGCGGGGTCCTTCCCAGGCTTGTTAGTGCACAAACACCCACCCTAAGCAGGGCTGACCCAAGAGTTGGTTCCCAGCACTGACCTCTGGCCTTGCTGGGCTGTCAAATGAGTCCATGGAGATGAGAACATTAATGAACTTGAGCAGACATGCATCAAAATCCTTCCAGAAAAAAACAAAGGCATTACACCACACCAGCGGGCACTATCACAAACAGGGGTGCTGGCACGTAAGATTAATCAGGAATAAATTTTATAGGTAGGAAAATTTTTATTATTATAATTACAAAGTTCTACTTTTCTCTATAGGGTCTGAATTGAATTTTTCCATTTAATTATATGCTCACCGTTGTTCTTATCACCATGCCTCAAAATCAGCCGATAAAATGTCACATTTGCCAGTGTGACTCACACAGAAAAGAACCGGCCAGTCCAACACCTGGCGTGATTGGTCTTTTAATGAAACGCGTTATGACTCTCTCACGTGCTGGGCCTCAATAATAGAATTTAAGTGAAAGTAATTTCCAAGTGCAATCATAGTTTACATATTAGTTATTGTAGGAAAAAGGAAAAAAAACGAAGGACTACAGTAGGTTAAATGCAATTAACATCGGGGCCCTCTGTGTGCCTCCTGGGAAGGGGACCGACCGGGCCGGTTATTGCTGATTTAGATGGGAAAGAAAAACCATTTCACTGGATGCCTCAGCAACAATTGCAAAAGCTTCCCCTCCAATTCAGGACGTCAGCCAGGCTGGAGGACAGGGAAAACACAAGGGAAGCATCTGAGTGTGAATGCAGTCAGCAGGGAGGGCCCAGGCGTGAAGCACTGCCCTTGAAGAGCCAAGTCCTGGAGACCCGGAGCAGAGCTAACAGGACAGGAGTGAGGGAGCGCAGACCTGTGGGGGGCACAGAGGGGCCCCACAAAGACAGAAAGCCAGCTGGCTTGAAAGGAAGTGTGTCTTAGAGCCCCCAGTGGGGACCACACAGGTTGGTGGTCACATTCCCTCACGCTCTTTTAGCAGGACGCTGGTTCCGGTTCCGTGTGATACAGAAGAACAGGGAGGGAAGGGGAGATGGGAAGGAAAGCAGAGGGGTCAGCTAGGAACAAGAAAACAGCAACACTGTTGCTGGAGAAGGAAGCAAGAATCAAGGCAGGTTACCGTGGAAGTTGCGAGGGGCTTAGTGACGCAGCTGGCCCAGGAACAAGGCTCTGGGCCGCCGACCTTGAGCCACAGGCTTCCTGACTCCAGGCCCTTGCAGTGGAGGGGAGGGGGAGGGAATGGGCCAGACTAAGACACTGTCCGGGAAAGAGCCAGCAGAGACCGGGGAGGCGCGGACCTGCAGGACAAGCAGACGCAGGAGGCAGCAGGGACAGCGCTGAGGCAAGAAGTTGGGGGTGTGTGACAGAAAGGATGGCGTGTCATGGAGTTGGGGAGAGAAGCCACCCGCTGGCCAAAGCACCCATCTGGCCCAAAGTGTCTCCATCTCATAGGATCAGAAGTTACACACAGATTAAACTTTAATGATGCTCTAAAAAATAAATTAATGACCTGTACTCACACAACACTACAGCGCTGGCAGGTAAAGAAAAGTCAATAACTGAGGGTTTGTCACTATAAGCAGATTCTTTTGGTTTCTGATTTGAAGGGTTGAATTTTCAGGTTTCCTGGGGTGCATGTAACAGAAGCCCATTAATTCAAAACAGGAACTTTCTGGCTCATGTTCCCAGTCAGGGAAGGGTGTTGCTGAAGCCGGGACAGCTGGCTTGCCCCCTTGCCTTCAGGACCCCGACTTTTCCCCAAGACAGCTGCCACACGTCCTGACATCCTCCTTCCAGCTGGTTCCGGTGAGGGGCTACGGCCCCAGGGGCTCTGTACTGTTTTCCTTATAACTCTATGACCAACAGAAGGACAATGGAAGGACCTCCCCTAGGGTCACCGCTGACTCTTTTTGAGTCTTCAAAATCAGAGAAGGAGATGGCCACCCCACAGCTGCCTGGGGGCTAGTGGTCCTGTTACAAGAGCCAGGGTCACAGCCAAAGGTGGCTCTTCCTTAGGGCCAGGCCTAGAGCCGTAAGCTCCACACCATGCAAACAGCTGACATTCCCCCCAGGAACCCTGGTGCAAGTAACCCTATCAGAAATGCCCCAGGAACCTTCTCAGGGGGCAGGCATGGCCACATGTCCATCCATCTATTCAATCCATGAGCCGAATCTGCCATTTGTTGGAACAAACATCAGTAAGCATCCTCAACTGAGTAAGCCAGCACGGGAAGGGCGGATCACAGAAGGAGGTTACACACTAGTGCGGGGAGATCAACATACACAAAGAGCCCCGGAAACCATGCATGGGCATCCCCAGGTCCACAGCTAAGCCTGGAGAGACGCCACAGTTTCTGTCTTCAAAATAGGACCAGACAGGTGTGTCAGGTTGGAGGGATGGAAGGAAGAGATGCATAAAGCTTCCCCCAAAGGCCAGGGCTCACTGTTACAGCTAAATGAAAGGAGGGCTGCTGGGCAGACAGAATGAAAATGCGGAATTCTATAAATTTGGGTTTAATAGTTTTTCATTATTAAAATGTGAAACGTCTATGAGGAATTTAGAAGCTTCCTTCTTTAAGGTGTACTCTTTCCAGTATTCTTCCATCCCAAAGATGTATACTGTATACCCAATGCAGCACTGACTCATCTCTGCCCCCACCCTGGACCCCCACCCAGACATCTGCCTGGATCCACTGCACCCCCAGACTCACGTCCCAGAGGGTCACAGGTCTCTTCACTCTCCTTTCTGCTGAAGCACCTGGCACAGTGCAGGACACATGGACTGTGCTCAAGAATCACTCAATCAAATGTTTATTCTAATTCATTATAATTTACTATTATCAGCTGCATTAAATGGTGATAAATTAAAGTCATACTTGAATATGTCTTAGTAGTAGCTTGTGAGTTTCTACGCATCTAATGAGCTTTCTTTTTAGCACAAACATCAAAACTCCACTTTTAAGGCTGGTCTAATACCTGGAGGCAGGGTGTGTTCTGAGGATCACCACAGAAGGACGCGTAGTGCACTTGAGCTGAAAGGCCCCTGTTGGATGACAGGAGAATCTCTGAGCCACCAGGTTTCATCTTCACCATATATCACTTGACAGGTGGCCAAGCACTGTCTCTGCGGCTCAATCCATTGTGCCACTTACATTCCTTATCTTAAACCTCAGTTGGGTTTGTTGACCTTTTGTGGTCAGCATTGTATGCCCAACCATGGAGCAGCATCTCAACCAGAATGAGCCTCACGTGTCGAGACCTAATGGGAGCAGGACTCAACCAACTGTCCCTGCCCGAAGTCTTGGAAATAGGAAGTTTGTGGCTAGACAAGCAATGTAGGTCATCACTCCCGAAGTACCTCAAATCTGCTCTTTCAGGCCCAATATAGTGTCTAGTGACTTGTATGGAAGAGTTCCTTTCCTTCTGCTGTATTTTTAAATCCCAGATACCGGCCAATTCTAAGGCAAAGCCAGGAAGCCCACTGCAGCAGGGACAAGGCAAGATCACTGCATGTAAAGACAGAGGTAGTCTATGGATCACAGCCGGAAGAGAATGCAGTATTCAAAAAACATGTACTGGAACCCAACATTGCCCAGTGTCCGTGGCTTTACTAAGTACTATCAGGCCTGGTGGTGATGAGCCCTGCTCCTTGCACAGTGGACTTGGGTGATAATAACACCCAAGATGGATCATCTAACAGATTTTGGGTCAGCAAGGGTAGGTAACTTAGCAGGAAAGGTCAGTGTGGGCCATGGAATTTCTGTCTGTTCTGTTGTTAATGTCAGACAATAGACCAATTTCCACTTTGCATTTCAAAGACCCCCCCCTTGTCTGAGTATAGTTTTCATATGGTGCTCCAGGCCCTTCAGTTGTAAGGTCATCATCCCAACTTTGGCCAAATAGTGTTCTTTTGTTGTCAAACACTCAGCTCTGTTCTGTCTAATAGAAGCACTCCCTTTAAAGCAGAGGTAGGCACTTTGTCACTCAGAGTCCAGTGGGCAGGAGTGTTCTGCCTCCTTATTGGGCCCCTCTGTCCCCTCAGTGGAGCCCCTTCCAGCTGACTTTCTCTGGCATGTCATCCCAGCCCACTCTCGAGGCAATACTTGGGAGATGATGTTATTGGGGTTCAGGCTAATGGTGAGAGGGCTGACCAGAGATGCAAAGGGCCTTCTTGGTCCTAGGCAATTGTCCCGTGACTGGAGGGTAGCACCAAGCCACCGTCTTGCGGTGAGGACAAGGAAGAATGGGAAGACACCCCTAGGGGACACCACTCTTGTCTAGATAATTCCCTCTCAACCCAAGAGTCCCTGATCATGTCTCATAGGCTCTAAGTCTAGTCTCCTGAGGTGTCAGGCAGATTCGATGATCTGTGATGAGGCCAAGCTGTCCACACTGTCCTCCTGCCATGTGTGCTTAGACCTCCACCTACTACCCCGTCATGGGCACTCTCTTATTTTATCTGAATTCAATGCTCAAGACAGTGGTGAGGAGGATGGCCTCACCCCCACCCGAATTGCCTCACCAATGCTCTTCCAGCAAGACAAGTGAGGTGCAATTCCCAGGCCCTGCTCTCCTCCTCTCAGACATCCAGGCTTGAGAGCTCATCCAGGGTCGTCACTGCCCTCACCACGATGCCACCTTGGGATTCATTTTGTCCAGAGTCTTTAGTTGTCTTTGTGAATGGCTCATACCTTCATGGAGTTGACTTGGCTGATAGTCACATAAGATTTATGAAATTGATGGCTCGGCGCCTGTGGCTCAACAGGCTAAGGCGCCAGCCACGTACACCTGAGCTGGCAGGTTCGAATCCAGCCCGGGCCCGCCAAACAACAATGCCGGCTGCAACCAAAAAAAAAAAAAAAAAATGGCCGGGCGTTGTGGCAGGCGCCTGTAGTCCCAGCTACTTGGGAGGCGGAGGCAAGAGACTTGCTTGAGCCCAGGAATTAGAGGTTGCTGTGAGCTGTAATGCCAGAGCACTCTATCCAGGGTGACAGCTTGAGGCTCTGTCTCAAAAAAAAAAAAAAAAAAAAAAAGATTTATGAAATTGATATTAAAAACATAATTTTCAAATCCAATAGTCCTTAGACCTTCTATGTACCTGTCAGCTGATCTGATTTCAGCTGGTTTATAGCTATTTTCATTTACATTTATTCGAATATATTTCTTTTTATTTTTTAAAAATCAAGGATTTGTGAACTCATTCATTCTATAATATTTTGAGAGACAATATGTTGTCAGAGTTAAAAATAAATACCACAGTGCTTTCCTAGCTGACTCCACAGAGGGGCAACTTCTTATGTAATTAACATAATTAATTTTACTAACAAAATGACTATATTTTTCTTGTTGGACCTGCAACTTTAAATAATTATCAAATAACTTAATACATAAAATATGTGTATATCTGTTTTAAATATTTAATTAAAAGATGACAAAGCTGTATAACTTTTAAGGAACCACCAAGTAAATATCCTGAACACTCCCATCAATTCTTCACTGTTTAGGGGTTATTAGTATTTCTGAAATTTTCATTACTTTATAAATAAGATTATTTTCCCAAAAGGATTCTAGAAAATCAAAGTCATGCTCCCTAAATGACGGAAGACTCTGGCCCAAGTGCCGCCAACACAGTAGGAAACAAGTTACATTCAGCATTTTGGGAATGCACCCAGTTATCCATCACTTGACATAGCAGACCTGACAGGTTGCTGAGAGAGGCACCTGAAGCCATTCATTGACTCCCAATGACAAATCTGTTCTGTATATTGCTTTTCTGCTAATCAACTGAACCTCCATGGTGTTTCAAGCAACATGGTGAGATCTCAGGGGAGATGTGGGAAAGGAAGTTGTGAAACAAAGGGCTGGAGGGCTGACATGACCAGACATAAAATTGTGAGTTTTAGTAATCACTTCCCACCACTGCCCTACCTGCTACAGATATCCTCCCTTGTGTAGGGCAGAATCTGGAGGCAATAAAATTTCCTGATCCCAAGTGAAAATATGAACATTCTAAAGAGGGGACAAGACTCCCACACTTCTTTTTTATTTTTTTGCAGTTTTTGGCCAGGGTCAGGTTTGAACCCACCACCTCTGGTATGTGGGGTTAGCGCCCTACTCCTTGAGCCACAGGTGCCACCCAAGACTCCCACTTCTTTCTAGGCTAGTAAACCAGGTCATTCACTGTGATTGCCCTAGATGGCCAGCCACAGACAGAATGGCCTAGGTAAGTGTAGAGCCTAGAAATTCAGATAGAGTATGAGGCTTCAGTAAGTGGTGACAGGCTTAGCACATAGGACAAAGGAGTGATACTCATGACCTGGGTAGCTTAAAACCACTCAGAGAGGCTGAGCATATCCTTTTGTCACACTCACTTGTTGTCAGAGGCACGCAAGAAATAGCCAGGGCCCCAGAGCCATGGACACAAATCCATGAGAAGCTGTATTCTTCTTTATAATGTAAATTACAAGGTAATGCTCCTTTCTCAGCCCAGTTATCTCCTAGAAGAATCCTAATCCTCATGTCAAAATGATCATGAGTCACAAAAAGGCAGAATCTGTCTCACATCTCCCGATCTCAAGCCCTTGCTCAAAACTGACACCAGCATTTTCCATATAGGGGATTTAATGTAACTAAACCCCAACATGGCTGGCCAGACAGATTCTTCCAAAATAAACACAACAGTTTCATGATGGTGTTGGATTTGTTTTCACTCATAATCACAAACTAACAACACTGGAAATGTTACATAAATATATTACTTAAAAAGAAAAATTTGGAGCTTCCCATGCAAAACTGTGGCATATATACCTTTTCTCCATCCTGAAAGTGTTAATAATTTTATAAATGCTCTGGAATGAAAAGACATGTAAGAAGCCATTAGCAAGTAAGATTTCAACAATTGTCTGGAAACCACAATGTGGATCAAGAAGTGGTATCCAGAAAAGCGGGGAAAACCCAAGGTTCAAAGGGCACACCAAGAGAACAGGCTCAAGGGACCAGTGTTCCCAGGAGCTCAACAGGCCCAGGGGTGACAACAGGCATGAATGGCCCTCAAGCTGGAAAACAAAAGAATTAGTTTACAAAACAACATTCACCTTTAAGAGTAGACATAGCATCCAGGCATTTATCTGCTAATACCTAGTATGTTTCACCAAGGGTGAAAACAAACCAACCTGGGTGAACTAGGCAATTATGAAGATATTAGTGACCCCAAATAAGCCCTTAAAATTCTGACATGAATTCTTCAAGTCAATAGTTGACCTTCCACCCCATGAGACAGTAAGACTGAGAGAAAGCTTGCAATGAGCTCTCAGGCAGCTTTGCTACATCCTGCTCCAAAATATGATGAAGAGAGCCATAACTATAAGAAAGATCATCATGCAATTCAATATAGCAAACACTATCACCAGAGGAAAGCCTACAGTACAATACAAAGAATAAAGATGAACATAAACAAAAACATGATTACAGAAAGAGCATAAATACTTCCAGTAAAATTAAGTTATAGATAATAATCAGTATTCACAGAGGGATAGAAGGTCTGCCTCTGCAAAACAAGGACAGGGTAGAATGAGAAAGAAAAAGAACAATGAAGATTTTCAGAAAATTAAAAATACATTAACCGATTTTTTGAAAAAGTAGCAAATTAATTACAATGTAAAGTTGAACACCTGTTTTCAAGAAAAAGAAAAATATTACAGAGATATGAAAAAGGTAAAAGACCAAAAGAATATCAAATTTGTCTTCCTTCTAAATGATAAGAGATGCAGGATAAAAGAACATAGAAAACAGAGGAAAGGAAAGAAATGATGGAAAAGAATAGCCCAGTGTATCAACCACAGTGATTTTCATAAAATATAACTATTATCATTATGATATTAGAACATTAACAAGAAAAGTTGCCAATTGCTATGTGTTAAAAAGTAAATTGCAGGTTGCTTACAAAGGAAAAGTGATCAGTCTGACACCAGACTTCTCAACAAGTACACTGCTTGCTACAAGTCAATGGAACAATGCCTTCAAAGTTCTGAAGTCCTAATTTCAGCATTCAATTCTATATTTAGTCAATCTATGATTCAATATGAAAGCAGATAAGACCTTTTAGAGATGTGCAAGAATATGAAAATATCAGCTCCCAAGAAAATGTTTAGGGAGTTATTCAATTATGTAATAAGGAACTAAACCAATAGAAGGGTGACCCTGAGACCAGAAGTCAACACATTAAACCTCGGAGAGAATAAAGCGAAATTCAAAAGTGACAGATGAGAAATAGATCTATAGATCAAACAGTACTGATTAGAATTGGGAGGAGGTCTCTATGAAAAAAAATCAATCTATGCATCGGTGATGTCATTTTACTGAGAACTTGGATAGAAGTTAAGAATTTATGCAGGGGAAAAAAGGAGAATCAAATTTTAGTGCCAGGAACATTTTACACAGCTACTCAGAGCCAACTGGACATTCAGAAAAGGAAATATAAATATAGCAGAATGCTTATTTCTGCAGTGAACATTATTTCCAGGATCATAGCAATGTAAATAGTATCCATTGGTTTTGAAAACTTGGAATACACTTTCAGGCAAAATTCACTGAAGATGAATTGAATCTACATCAGTATATACAAACTATAACCTTGGTAATATCAAAGAGAAGGGCAACTGACAAAATTAAGAAGTAGGAGAAAACAGAGGTGACTTCGTGGATGGAAGGATAATGGAAGTCTAAGCAGGCACTCAAGAAGTACTTGTTTCCAAAGTTAATTATGTTGATTTTTTTTTTAAATGACAAAGTAAGGAACTTAAAATAATGAACTAACCAGAGTGGAGGAAGAAGAGGTAGGGGTGGGAAATTTAGCTAAATCTTTTCCTTTTTGATCAATTTGAAGCAACATGGAAAGCTGATACAGCGAAAATAAAGGTAAACACATGCAACTCATACCTATCATGAAAAAACAAAATTTACAAAACATTAAGTGTGACTGCCCTTGGAATAAGGAACTGTTTGATTTGCTTAGCCCCTATTAGTAATATTCTTTTCCAAAAAGAGTTCAGAAATTTTTCTTTTAATAGAAGAAGTGTTTCAATTTGTAAAAGCAAATAAACTATAATCTAAAAGGTCCAAAATAAACTATAATTTAAAAGGTCCAAAATAAACTAATATAATCTAAAACTCAAACCTGAGTTTCAAATAACTAGTTACATAATTTCTGCTCCCACCAAAGCCCATATGGTCTTTGTTTCCTATTTTCTTTGAAAAGAGATAATTTATAGGGGTACTCCTGAACTAAAATCAACTAAAATTATATAAACCCCAGACTGAGTGAATCAAATTCTCTGGGGTTCGAACCTGGGAATCCCATTTTTAATACCAACCCAGTTCATTCCCACTGACTTACAACACAGGAATGACCATGCTAGGCATGTAAAGTGGGGACAGGCATGGCTGTGGTCACAAACAGGCCCTGAAACACAGCAGGCACCTGTCTGCTGCCCACATGCCAGCATGTGCTGGTGGAGGGCCATGGGTGTCTTCCTCTGGTGTCCTGCCATCTCTGGGTATCTTCAGGGGAAGGAAAGCGTAACTATGGCATGAAAATGCCACAAACTGCTCCTCTCAACCTTGACCAAAGAAGAGTCAGCCACCTCTGACCCCAAGAAAAATAGGAATATGACACTGAAAGGCACGTTCACCCTGGAAAAGGACAAATAGATTTTTGGTGACTAGACAGCAACCTCCACAAAGAACTAACGCACAGGGAACCAGAACTCACCATATCTATGAAGAAGGCCCATCTGCACACAGATGCTCCCCTGAGTTGGCCTGGTTGCACATAATCATGGACTTGGGTTTCAATTTTTATGTCATGGGCTGACATCTGGATGTCCATGTCCCTTTCTGGACAGCTACTTGGTCTCTCTTCTTTCATTTCTAAGTTGCCTCAATCAAAGTGTTGGTTTTTGTTTACATCCAGCCTAGCATAACCATCTGAGAACACGAGCCTGACCACAGCCTTTCCTATAAACTCACCTCTAAATCCCTAAAGCACTATAAGGCCTCAAATAAAGAAGGTCCAGGACATTTCCAAATAGGATACCTACAAGATACTCCCCACACACCAGTGCAGGAGACAAGTGCCACCAGGGCACTCAGGGGGACCACCCCACAGGTAGTTTGGAAACAGCATTTCAGAAAATAGTACAATAAGGCACATTTAGCTTTCAGCTTTTCTCTATTTCAAATGTGTTTGATAAAAAACAGAATAGAAAAATGGAAAATGCTATTTTGATAATTTGTGTCAAATTGACAACTTAGAAATCGTGTACATCTATCATTCAATGATATTTAATTTAGTGACATTCAGGATAAATATGTTTACTAGTTTCTAGTGAGAATTCTCTAGGATATTTTCCAAATATCAGCTAAAGCTTTCTTGAAGTTAATCTACCACAGGGGATTAAGGGAAAAAAAAAAAACTGTATTTCTAACGTCGCTGGTATAAGGTCAAATCTTTTGTTCATTCCAAACACATAGAAAGACATATTCACACAGACAACACACAGTTTTCTCCATCAACTTGACAAATAAACTGAAAATGGCTCAAGAACATGAAGCATTGAATGTGCTGGGGGTGCCCACAATAATTATGTCCTTAGGAATAAAAAAGACAGCAGTGAGGTGGCAACTCTTTACAAGGCAAACCCAGCATGGGAGAAACCGGTTGTATCTGAATACACTCTCAGAAGTATTCATTTACCTGGTTTTTTTTCCTTCATAAAGTACATTATCTTCTAAAAAAGGTCTTCATAGTTGGGAAATGAAGGTGTGACAGAAAAATAAGATGGCACATTCACATCAGGATGCTATGTATCTCCTCAGCTGTGATACTGGCTTTCCTCCTCTGAGCACAGATGAGTCATACAGTGAGGATCAAGAAAACCCTAGGGACTCAAAATGGACCTGCCATTCGATCCTACAATTCCTCTACTAGGTATATATCCAGAAGACCAAAAATCACTTTATCACAAAGATATTTGTATCAGAATGTTTATTGCAACTCAAGTCATAATTGCTAAGTCATGGAAGAAGCCCAAGTGCCCATCGACCCACGAATGGATTAATAAATTGTGGTACACGTACCACAATCCTTTATGTAGCCTTAAAGAAAGATGGAGACTTTTGCCTCTTTCATGTTTACATGGATGGAGCCGGAACATATTCTTCTTAGCAAAGTATCTCAAGAATGGAAGAAAAAGTATCCAATGTACTTAGTCTTACTGTGAAACCAATTTATAGCTTTCATATGAAAGCTATAACCCAATTATAGCTCAAG
>CAUYON010123566.1:0-39296 GCA_963573935.1 Arctocebus calabarensis | reverse complement strand
CAAGCTGTCACCCTGGATAGAGTGCTATGGCATCACAGCTCCCAGCAACCTCCAATTCCTGGGCTCAAGCGAGTCTCCTGCCTCCACCTCCCAAGTAGCTGGGACTACAGGTGCCCGCCACAATGCCCGGCCATTTTTTGGCTGCAGCATGTTTGTTGTTTGGCAGCCCGGGCTGGATTCAAACCTGCCAGCTCAGGTGTACATGGCTGGTGCCTTAGCCCGTTGAGCCAATTTTTAATATTTTAATCTTTAATTTTAGTTATGGGCATATATTTTTTCTTTTTTAGACAGAGTCTCACTTTGTCACCTTCAGTAGAGTGCCACAGCATCACAGCTCACAGCAACTTCAAATTCTTGGGCTTAAGTGATTCCCTTGCCTCAAACTCCCAAGTAGCTGGGACTACAAGCACCTGCCAGAACACCCAGCTATTTCTTTAGAGATAGGGTTTTTCTGTGTCTCAGGCTGGTCTCAAACTTGTGAGCTCAGGCAATCGACCTGCCTGGTACCCTCACAGTGCTAGGATTACAGGCATGAGCCACCATGCCGAGCCTGGTATATTATGTTTTATAGTTGATTTTGTTTCTGTTTTATTTTCTGTGCTGTGAATTCATAAGTTATTTACTGGTGTCTTAAGTGTCAACAAGCAAGACACATAAAATCCATTCTCCTGCTAATCCAGAAATTCATATATTATTCTTTTAAATACGGACAGGTTCTTTTGATGATTGCTTTTTCAGTCTTTCAGTCCAGGGTTGATGATTTTTTTGGCTTCCTAAATTTTTAGTATTTGATTTAACCAATGACTCTTATCCTGTTGTCAACCATTATTCCATGTTACACACACATTAGTAGATAAATACTTGCTGAGGTACCTTATATTTATGCCTTTCACCAATTTCTCTCCTCTGAATCTCTCGTCACCTACAAGCTACACTTGTTTTTAGTAAGAGGTAAAATGGAAATTTGGTATATTTTTGTGTATGTTTGAACCTAAAGATGAGAAATAGAAAGACTCCAGCAAAAGCAGTAAGTATGATCATTTGAAAAGCCTGTATTAACAGTGAATAAATGGGGAAAATTTGTAATCCTAATTGCAATACTTTTATGGATATCATAGAAGTATTTGGGATAATCATTTATAAACATGCAGCTCCAATTTTTCATTTAAGTTTCTGCTACTTACAAAAAAACAACAAAAGGAGGATATTGTTTTACTGTAGGTTGATAAACATGAAATAAGAACAGAACATTAAAAAAAAGGACAGAACACTTTTGAAAAATGTTACCTTTTTCTGTCAAAGAAAAGAATTTGGAAGATAAATTTCTACTGATAATGGGATTGTAAAATCTTCTTTATATTGCACATTAATTAAGAAAAAGTATCTTAGCCTGTGTTATGCTTCTATAATAAAATATCTGATGCTGGGTACTTAAAAAGAGTGAAATGTATTGACTTGAAGTTCTGGAGGCTGGGAAGTCCAATGACATGGTGCTGGCAGGTTTGATAATTCCGATCCTGAAATGGACCCTTTGACACTTTGCCATCACATGGTGAAAGGCAGAAGGACACAGAGAGAGACTTACTTACTTTCAAAATACCTTTTTTTAAGTCATTAAATGAACCCATGAGTATGGAGCCCCCATGTCTTAATCACTTAAAGCCTCATCCTTATGATCCATACGTTGACTTTTGAATTTTAGCATAAGTTCTAGAGGAGAGAAACATTAACACCATAGCAGTATGTAATACAGGACATATTCTGAGTATAGCAGTTGATTAATTCAGATAAAACTAGCAGAACCTCTGACTGTCAATGACTTTCTACACTGTGTGACTATTTCTTACTTACACAATATCCATATGTAAGTATTACTAGTCAATCCCAACTCAACTATACATAGAAATTTAGGAACCCATCATTTCTTCATGTTATGGCTTCACCATTGACTAGAGTGAAGGGATTTTTTATATCCCACTGGCTATTGAAGATGAGTATGAAAAAAAATCATTATTCCCTCAAACACAGTGAACATGTAACTGACTTTCATGTGTGTCTCCAGTGGTGCACACCCTACCTACAGCCAGATGCAGTGAAAAGTGTCGCAGGAAACATGTCTCTATGTGGGCAGCACCTTCCGTGCAGCGACCCCACAAATGTAAAGGGAACCTAAGTTTTGTCGAACCTGCCACCAACAGAGAGGGACTATGGATTGGCTAGTCAGAAACCATTAGCAAGTCCCTTTTTTATTGCCTTTTTCTACAGAGGAGTCTGGAAAGCTAAAATACTCACTTTCTCAGGCTGACTTCAACTATGAATGAGGAGAGATACACTTCCAGCCCATGGTATATAGCCAAGACTTTGTCCCTTAAGGAGAAAATTCTTTTGCCTTTTTGGACTTTCATCTTCTTCCCTAGAACGTGGCCAAGAGGCGTGGTAGATATTTTTAATGATGAGGTGATGATCGTGAACATGAAACCCACACAGCAAGGAGCAGAAAGAAGCAACGAATACGGGTTGATGCCATTGTTGAACAGTTGAATCAGCCCTGATTACTTACCCCTGGACATTTTTGTTGTATGAGAAAATTAGCTAGCTCCTTCGTTCTGTAAACCATTATTATTTAGACTTTTGATTAATTAGGGTCACGATCCTGACATGGAAGTGAAGTAATTGTCCCGTCCATGCAATTAATTTATCTTTGAAGCAATAGAACAACTATTCTTAAAGTAGCTACCTATCTTCTTTGAAGCAATAGAAGAACTAAATTCTTAAAGTAGCTACCTATCTTCAGCTACTCTTACATGAAAAATGATTCTAAATTCACACTGCCTCAAACTTCTCAGTATTTCTTGCATCAAGACAACCAAAAATGCTATGAATATGCATTAAGAATCCAGCTGTTTCAAGATCCCCTTTCAAAATAATTAGGCAAACTACCCCCTGGATACTTAAAAACTAAAATGTCTATTACTGGTACAGACATGAAAAATATTTAAGAGAATAAGATAGTAGAATAACATGCATAATGTGACAATTATGTATCAGAAAAGGAAGTATATTAGAGGAAAGGAAGCAAAAGTATTTAATTGGACTGAAAAAAATTAATCATCTGATTTTAAAGACCAGAGCGCTGTGGTTTCATTATGGAGAAGAATAAAAATGTAAAAACAAAAAACAAAAAACAAAAAAAAACTAGTACATGGACGTGAGAATAGTGAGCAGGGAGGCCATAGGCTAACCAAAGTGCCTGTGGTTTCCAGCAGATAATAAAATCACACCCTGCTAGGTAGGAAATGAAGAATCACTTTATGCATAAATTGCCCAAAGATTATGTACCTTAAACCTCATCTACACTTCAAGAACAGATAGAATAAAGGCAGAAAAATTAATATTACTTTCAGAAATTTTTAAAAATTAAAATGGATTTGACAGGCATATTTCCCCAAAACTTCAATTTGTCAATTTGGTATTTCTGCAAAATTTTGCTGCTTTGACTGAGGAAAGGATTGTCCCCCACACCCACTTTATTCACTGCGATGCTCATTCATTGATTTTATATTTCGGTCTCATAATTTAGAGACTGACAACATGTGCAGAAAAGAATTGGTTCCCGTTTGATTTCCATTGCCTCTCTGAGCTTTATGCAAGAATATATAAACAACACATTTATTGTATATATGTTTCAAAAATCTATAGTGCTCTTCCTAACAGTTCCTCATTAGTGAAGACAAGCTCATAGCTTGGATATTAATTTTCCTGTATCTTGGAGTGAATCAATGGTGTCCCACTCTTGTTATTAATATTTATGACCTTCCAAAGCATAGGTCTTGGAAATTAAAACCATTGAAACATAATTTGCTAGGAAGCATTGATTCCCATAATAAAATTTTTGGAGTTCCCTCACTTACAAAGTTATTGCATATTTCATTTTATTTACTATTTTCACATGAATTGTTAACTGTGCAGCCAATATGTAGATTCTCCTCCCACAGAACTGCTTGCTGAACAATATGAATAAATGTTATCACATAATTGGGATTGATGCATAGAAACATCTTTGGCATATGTTGAATTGGAAGCTTCATGGGGAAATAGGTTCTGAATGTCACTTGGCAGGAGGTGATGTGCATTAAATTCATGCTTTTTGTGAAGACTTTGCTGGGTGAGACAAATGTGTGCAAAAACTCATAATCTGTGATAAATTCACTAATGCCTATTGAACTGTGTGATTAGTTTTTCAAACTCAAATCTGGAAAACAATTCGGGCAGTCCAGAAAATGCTTTTGTTTTGAGCGAGTTTCACTATGATGCTCTTGGTAGAGCGCTGTGGTGTCATAGCTCACAGCAACCTCAAATCCTGGGCTCAAGTGATTCTCTTGTCTCAGCCTTCTGAGTAGCTGGGACTACAGACACTCACCAAAACGTCTGGCTATTTTTAGAAACATGGTCTTGCTCTTGCTCTTGCTCAGGCTGGTCTTGAACTCCTGAGCTTAAGCAACCTGCCCATCTCAGCTTCCCCAAGTGCTAGGATTACAGGTGTGAGCCATTGAGCCCAGCCTTTAAAATCATCTGAAAGCTGGATTGGATATAAGACTTAATCAATCGGATGGGTGTTGCCAAATTAAAGAACTAATTATAAATTTTGCATGATTTTTTGCAAAATTAAAACCTAGGAATAGGATTAAAATTAGAAAAAGAATTATTGGACTCAGCATTAGAACCGTGGAATTTTTTTTATTTTGATAGAATGAAGGAAAACAATTAGACTGTAGATACACACACACACATATTTTTTTTTGTTCATGACAAGATAATCAATTAAACACAATCATAGGCTGGGTGCAGTGACTCATGCCTATAATCCCAGCACACTGGGAGGCCAAAGTGGGTCTATTGCCTGAGCTCAGGAGTTTGAGACCAGGCTGAGCAAGAGTGAGACCCCATCTCTAAAACAAAAATAGCCAGGCATTGTGGTAGGCGCCTGTAGTCCCAGCTACTTGGGAGGCTGAGGTAAGAGAATAGCATGAGCCAAAGAGTTTGAGGTTGCTGTGAACTGTGATGACACCACAGCACTCTACCAGGGGTGACACAATGAAAGGAGAGAGAGAGAGAAAAGAAAGAAAGAGAACACCATCTTCCACGAAGATTAAGATTCCCAAGTTACATTTATTTGAAAATCTAAAGCATAAATAAACCCAGCAGTCTGTAATGTTAGAAAAGATCGTATTTGTGAAAAACCGTATGTATCTGTCAAAAATATATTGCCACTATTGTTTTTCCAGATATTTTGCTATCCCTTTAACCATAGTGTTTTTCCTGAAATTCACTTTGTAGCACTAGAGAGAAATGGAAGCGGTGCTCAACATCAAATAGCTCTAAAACAAACAAATTAACATTTTAAAGAGGCTGAACACCAAGGGTGTACTTTTCCGTCTAGGGTGGTGCCTGACTCTGACCTAAGGGCTTAGATTTAAAAAAATCATGACCCGATTATAGCCCAAGAATATGGGGAAAAGGGATAGGGAGGGGAGGGGAGGAGGGAAAATGGGTGGAGGGGGAGTAATTGGTGGGACCATACCTACAATGCATCTTACAAGGGTACAGGTGAAATTTACTAAATGTAGAATATAAACATCTTTACACAATAACTAAGAGGGTGCCATGAAGGCTATGTTAACCAGTTTGATGAAAATATTTCAGATTGTACATAAAACCAGCACATTTTACCCCATGATTGTATTAATGTACACAGTTATGATTTAATTTTTTAAAAAAGGCAATAAAAAATCATGGAAACAATAATTCAAAATCAGATGGGAAGAGGTAAAAAGTTGGTATGGCAAATTATCCTACCAATACAAGTTCCAGTCTTAAAAACTTCCCAGACCTTCGAGTGATTCCTTGCCATAAATACTAGGATAAATTAAATAATAGCACTTACTCACCATCTATAGTTGTAATTATAACAATAATCGACATACTTTAGTACATATAAAAAAGTAAAATTTTTATTTATTTTTTATTTTTTAATATTCAAATATTTACTAAAAATCTACTATGGGCGAGGTCCCATGCTAGGCAGATTTTTTTTTTTTTATTAAATCATAACTGTGTACATTGATGCATTTATGGGGTTCATTGTACTAAGTGGATGTACAATGTGAAATGCTTATATCAAAGTGATTAACAGATCCATCACCTCGCTTACTTATTTGTGTGGTAAGTCAATTATACTCTTCTCTTAATAGTTTTGAAATGTACCATTACAGTATGCATATTAGGTGAGGTCCCATCAAATAACCTCCCTCCCCTTCCCTCCGACTTTCTGCACTACAGTTATGTTTTACCATTCCTATGAATGTGTAGGTGATTATATGTTGATTTCATGGTAGTATTGAGTACATTGGATACTTTTTTTTTCCAGTCTTGAGATACTTTAAAAAGTAAAAATTTTAATAAGGTAAAAGTTAGAAAAGAAGTTTTGAAAGAAAACCATAAAGAATTCACTGAAAATAATCGCTTCAAAATGACAACATTTACTGCTTTTATTTTCATTGTCTGCCTTTTGTCAGAAGAAAAGTTTATTTTTTATCCCCAGCACACAGCAGGTATTAGAAATGTTATAAATACAGCAAACCTCCATAGGTGACCCCTCCCTACACTGACCACCTCCTTAGGCTGACGTAATTTTCATAGATTGAACATGCACCACGTGTATGTTATCAGTACAGTCAAGCTGGTTCCTTAGGTTGAACACCTCTGCGTGTTGACCAGTTGGCTACAGCCCCTTGGGTGGTCAATTTACAGAGGTTCTACTATATTTGTTGAATAGAAAAGTGAGAAAGTATGCTTTTTTTTTAAAGTTCAATTTCTCTTTTAAAAATCGTTTCAACAATAATTGGCTCTACTTCCTCAAGGGATTCTGATCCATCAATAACCTGAGTTAAGGCATTTATGCTAAAGAAACCAAATGTTTACTTAACGAAAGCAACACTACTTACCCATTAGTTTTGATCAATTGCTCTGTGGTCGCGTTCATTAGGCTGTTTAATTTGAACCACAATTAGATTTTGTCCTTTTTAAAAGACAAAGCAGATTCTCCAGCCATTAATTAAAGGATCTGACTAAAGTTGGCAAAATTAAAGCTGGTTACAAGATAAATGTTACGTACCTTCTACCGATGGCCCAACTCAGCAAAATAGGGTACTTACCTTTTGAGAAGTGACTATTGCAACTCCAGTAATGGAAACGAAAGTTTCTTCCTGGAGCAGGTAAACAGGAGCTCACAAAATGCTTTGAGGTGTGCGCTATAGCACTCTGCTCCTGGGATCCCACAAGGAATCATAGACAGTGCATATCAAAAAACCCAGGAATGCTACTCTTTCATAAGAATATAAATACACACACATGTAATTTATAATTTGATTAAAATGGGAATATCTAAATGTTGTTCTATTATTGCCTCTTCAGTAATGAAATAAAATATTGGTTCTAAGTGTCTCAGACTCACAGTGAAATAGTCACCTCAAAGGCCAGTTGTTCAAAGGCCACTTCTGTATGTCTATCTCAGCCTGAAACAGCCACACAGACATATCCAGAGGAATGTTTCACCAAACACGTCTCTGGGTGTAGCATGGTTCTTTCAAGTTAACACATGAAATGAATCATCACAACTTGCATGAATAAACTGTAAATGAAAATTGAAAGCAATTTCACTTGCAGTAGCATCAAAAGTAAAATAGGAAGGAAGAAATGAAAGGAAGAAGTGTAAAATGTATGCTGCTGAAAACATTAAAGATCTAAATGAGTGGAAAGACATCTGTGCTCAGGTATCAGAAGACGGTACTGTAAGGATGTGATGCTCCCCAAACTGATTAAAGAATTTAACACTACTTCATCAAAGTCTCAGCTAGATTATTTGTGGAAATAGACAAGCTGATCCTAAAATTCATATGGAAACCTAGGGGACAAAGAATAGTAAAAAAAAAAAAAATTCTTGAGGAAAGAACTAAGTTGAACGATTCACACTTCCCAATTTCCAAACTTACTATAAAGTTAAAATAATAAAGAGAATGTGGTATAAGATTGGCATAAGTCTAGACATATAGATCAATTGAATAGAATTGGAATACATCTGAAAAATTATATTACATCAATTGATCCTTGACAAGGGTGCTAACATAATTAAATGAATAAAGAATTGACTTTTCAACAAATGGGACTACTAGATATCCACATGCAAAAGAATGAAATTATTAGCTACCGATGCTTTTCATCTGAGTGGGTACCTTAACTACATTTGCAGTGTTTCTTTAAATAGAAATTTAATCTTTCTTCTTTTATTTGTGGTTTGTTGTGGCTTATTAAAATACCTTCCCTATTGATATCATATTTTATTCTAAAACTTTAAAATGCTTGTTGCCTTTATCTATTTATGATTATTCCTGTATCAATATTGTATCATATTATCATGGTTTATTTTTGCTTTATGTTTGGGTGAATTCCTGGCCGCCTTTTCTTTCATCAAATTTATCTTGCCTCTATTTTCTTTCACTTGGATTTGAGCATTAGCTTGTCCATGTGAAAGCTGTTGAGATGTTTCCTTCAACTTGACTGCTAGCATTACAATATTAAATAGCTAAATACATAAATTTGGAAAATGTCTAAATTCACTGTCATCTTTCAGTTCCTTCATTAAAATGTTATACTTTTATACATTCAAGTCTTACTCATCTTTTAGGTGGTTTATTCCTTAGCTTATCTAATTGACATTTTTAGGTTATTGTGGTAGGAGAATATTATTGGGTCTCATACATTAAATTTATATTCCAAAGTCATTGATTCCTCTTAATAGATTTAACATTTTTTGAGGTTTTCTAATGTATGTATAGACAGCTATATAATTTAAATTTGATATTAGTTTTGTGATTTTTTCCGTCTAATCTGTATATTTCCTTCAGTTTTCTTATCCTATTTTTCTATTATTTGAATACAAGTTGTGAAAGTGAGCACTTTGTCCTATGCCTAACCTTAAAGGAATTATCTCTAATACTTCACCATGAACTATGATGTTTGTGTAGGTCATTAGAAGCCCTCCTTTGTCAAGTGAAAGTACCCTCTTATTTTCAGTATGATGTGGTTATTAATAATAGGATTTCTAGAGCTAAATTATCTCATTTAAACATGTTCCACTGTTTACTAGCCATTGAACCTATGAAGAGTTATGTAATGACTCTGCCTGCTATAGCTTTGGTGATCCTTGATTGGCATAGTGTTTGTAATACTACGTAATATACATATCAGTCTGTATTTAATCTGATAAATATATCAACATACAAATAGATAACTATTATTTCATGGACATCAAATCGTATGTCACTGTCTTCAAGTCAGCTGTACACAATTTGCTCATTAAAATTAAAAAAACTTTGCTAATAAGTGTATAGGCTTAAGCAGCAGAAAGTGATGATAAACAATTGCTATTTTAGCAATCTCAATATTAATAAAGAAAAGCAAGCAGAGAATGAGGCCATTTTCCTATTTTTATTATTTTCTGCCAATTGTTTGTAAATTACTCAACACATTGTCTCCAAAGATTGGTATGAACTAGAAGCTGCTAAAGAAAAATTTTACTTTATCTCCTAAACTTTTAAAATCCTTAAAAAAAAATCATTCCTTGCTGTGTATCTCATTTCTTTGTCTAGAAAATATGATTAATGACACTAATCTGGGGACAATTTATAACAGAGATGCAAGGGATAGAGCAGAATCTGAAATGTAATTTTTGCCCCTTGTCAAGGAAACCACGAATAATAAAAGGCTGCATTATTCAGATACTGAGGTTCCCAAAGGCTTAATGCTATTGGAGCTGAGAGTATGCTGCAGAAAGCAAAATAGTTACTCTGTGAGTCTGCTTTCTTTTTTCTTTGTTGTTGTTGTTAATTAATACTTTGTTTGAAGAGAGACACCAGCTAGATCATGTTACTCAAAATCATCTTCATTACTTTCACCCATCATATTTATGAATGCTCTGCTCTGGACACTACCCTATTATGGCTTTGGGTTCTTGTACATATTTAACCTGCATGAAATAATAAGCTTGCTTGCAAATGTTGAGCAAAGCCTACTTATTGCACTTGGAAAAGTTCTATTGTCATATAATATTTGTGGCCCCCTATTTCAGCACCCATCATTTTTTCAGGTTTAGCTGCCAAAAAGCAAAGCTGAGCTGAGAAAGAGGTGATCTCAGGTAGTTTGATATTCGTTACTAATAGTCAAAAATACATGAAACAAAGAAATACACTTAGTTTTATTAATTAAAGAAGAAAAATCAGCATCCGATTTTAGAACATTGCTCACTCCCGAACAAGGAGGACTCTGTAGATGCGTTTATTTTTTCAATAGGATCTTAAAAAGAACTCTTGATTTCGCCTTTTCTTCCAATTTCAGACTTAAGAAAAGCCATATCTTTTCTAGTTGAAAATTCAGAGCTTGATCCTTTCCAATTTAGAACACAGAGTCTCATTTTTAAAATACCTAACTGAATCCAGAACCAACTATCTATCACACTATTAGCTTGTTTAAACATCTTTGTAACAACTAAGTAACAATTGGAGTCACAACAATAAAGTAAGCTCCTTTGGTGACAGAGACTGTGTTTTACCATAAGATGTATTCACTAAATATGTGTTCAACAGATGAAATGGGAAACACATAAATTTATGAGAACCACAGATAATCTATCAAGGACATTGCACTTGCCAACTCAAGTCAATATAAAGGCTTTTGATAGGAGGAATAGTCAAAAGGAAAATGTTCAGCTACCATCCATGGATGGTTTATGTCACGGGAAAAATGAGCCTTGGGTTCAGTTTAGGGGCCGTTTTTTCTAATTTCTCAAAAGAAAAAACATCAGAAAACCAAATCAGGCACTCATTTACATTAACATGGATGCAAACTATTCTTTTCATTTTGTTATTTTGATTTTGCAAAAGCAGGCACAGAGAGCAGAACATTATCCCAAAGTAGTCACCTCTAGACATCTTCTCCAGTCTCCCCAACCCCCATGATCTTGACTCTACACAAGTTAAATGTCAACCTTAGGAGGGAGGATAGGTAAAAATCACCATCTCGACTCAAATTCCCTGCTTCCTGTCATTGAATGCAGTTCACAACGGCGTGAATAAACAAATGGGAAAATATAATGTCAGATTCTCTTCTTACGTTTTACTGGAAGAAGAACATCTGAAATGAAGTTTTTTTTTAAGTTATAGGGAGAAAAACCTCATGCAAATTCTGTACTATCTAAAATAGCAATGATGACAACAGTAAGAGAATTCATTGGTCAGGTCTTGCAAAATCCTGGATAGAAAAATCAGACCTTTACCTTTGCCTCTTGTAAAAGCAAAACTGGATGATGGAAGTCATTCAACACTGTTAGCCACAAAACTAAGGGTTTATGATCTATGATCTTCCAAACCAGCAGTCTTCAGAGCTGTTTTACACTAGAGGGTCCACTCTTGGCCTTGCAGTGAGTGTACATTCTCAACAAAATCACTGCCATTCCGAAAGGGACAAGCCATTATCGGTACTGAGCATTTTCCCTATAGTATGTGCTGAGGACACAGAAGTGAAATGGCCTTGTCCCGGCCTCAAGGTGATAATATTCTCCTGGGAGATAGACAAGCAAACATTCCATGTGGACAAATGTGCTAAGTGCTAAAAAGAGGCTGGGACCGTGTACTATGGGCATTAAGGAGGGTACCCAGTTCGTTCTTGATGGATCAGGAAGGCTGTGATGGGAAAGAGGCTTCCAGGCTGAAGACTGAAAAGCAAAGAGAATTCAATGAGTTACAAAAGAAAGAATAAATGGGATTAGGTCATCCAAAGTAAAAATTTTAATATAAATTCTTGGTTCTTTGTGTTCCAATTTCTCTCTCTCTCTTTTTTTTTTTTTTAACATTCTCCTTAGATGTCCCTAAGTGGGACTTACAGATGCTAGCATTTAACTTACAGAAACGTGGGCTCTCTTGGACCCATCAACACCTCTGATTATGCAGACTGGCCCTGAAATTCCATTGTAGGTGGGAGTTTTCATTATTATTTTGAAATTATAACAAAGAAATAGTGTCTCAGATAAATGCCACTGTTGTGACACAGTACACGAGAAACTCTGGCCAAATCAGTTAAAAGAAAGAGAAACGCTTTGTCCTTGATAGCAGCCACATATCACCTCCCTGCCATGGACTTCAATGGTCAATATACACTGTAATTTGCAGGTAATATGCTTAGTCAGAACCCTACACATATGATTTAAATGTAATTACCATACAGTTTAATATGCAGCAGAAATGTATGTTTGATATTTCTGAACTGTTAATGTTTCTGCTATAGTCTAATTGACCAAAACAATGTCAAGATTGCATCTTTATAAATAGATTCTGCTTGATAATGGAAATAGTTTAGTAACAGACTCCATAGGATGTTAATAATGAAGCCATGTGTTTATGTCTGGATTTAAACATTTAAACAACCATTTACTAAGTCATTTTGCTTTACCCTGAAGAGCGTAAACTTGTTTCAGTTACACAAATCAGCAAGATCTTATTTATGACAAGAAATATTCTGTTGAAATGTTATGCTATAAAGCGGAAAATTTAATGTTTTTCATGGCTTCTGTAAGGGGGACATAAAACTTAATTCTGAAAAAAAAAAAAAAAAAGCAAGTCAGTCAAAAGTAAGACACCATGAAACATCTTCAAAAGATTCAACACCAGTGTTCCCAGCAAAACCAGCAACGATTGGTATCCCATTTCCAATATGTAAACATCATGGGAAAAATGAAATAAAACAAAATGTAATATATAATATTGAAGTCTGTCTAAAAATCAGAGCAAAATGAGAACTCCTGAAGTGGAAAGTAAGTCTTCAATCTTGAAGGAAAGGAAAGTTACTAACATTTTATGTACCAGAATAAAATCCCTTCAGGATATCAAAGAGTAACCAAAATGCAATTTTGCTGCTTGAAAGTGAAGAAACTTTAATATGTCGTCATTAATGAAATTATTTTGTGAAAATATTATATAAAACAGAATCTGCATCAATGGTGTATAATTTTATTAGTAAATATTTCTTTTTATTGGTGAAGATACATTTTAAGCTAACATATGTATATATATATATGATTTTTTATTACTTCTGAGAAAATCATAAACTTAATTAAGAATATACTTAAGAAATACAAAGTCCAACAACTGGTACCGAATTGCTAGCTCCTGTTTCCTTGCAAAGCCACAAGTCACAGCCTGATGGTCTGTAGTTAATACTACATTTTTTGAAATAGCTTATAGCTTAGGTACAAGAAATGACCTTTCTGTAGCACTAATTTACTTTCACTTTTTTAGGTGATTACAATAAAACATAGGTTATTTGAAAGAGCACTAAAACAAAAAGGAAACTTACTTTAAAAAGAAAGGAAAGGAAATAGAAAAATAATTTAAGTAGGTGAATAGTTTTATATTTGGTAAATTTTCCTACAAACCAAGTGATCCTTCCTCCGTTCCTTAATAATTAACATGGAAAAGAAACAGAATGATTCTTCTTTTGATTGGGGCTTCATCACTGTTTATCTGCTGATTAGACAATCTACTTCTTCCTAATTTATCACTTTAAAGTTATGGTTAGTATAAATGGTCTGCAAAGCACTCAAATACAATTATAAATGGTAGTGACCAGCTCCCAGAAGTGCCAGTGTAAGCAACAGCCTCTGGCCTTCCATTAATCACCATTTGCTTTGATAGAGCAACATTCATTTCATTTATCACTTGATCTCTTTCTAGTATTTCTTTCATGAAAGGGTGTTTAATCAGCATTATGTATTTCAAAGCGTATTTTCTTGAAAGCTTTTAAGAAGCTCCTAACAAGGGCACAATTACTATACTCATTTAAGGAAACACCCTGCCTCACTAGACAGCAGTTCATATGCTGGTTGCCTTACAAGAAGTGAATTATTAAGAGAGATTCTAAAGAAAGATTAATTTTTACTATTTAGTGGCTTCTTGCTCTATGCGTGTGTGTTAAGCAAAATGACAAACTCATAGGATGCAATTTACTAATTGACTTAATTGACAGCGAAGAGTTAATGGAAGACTCTAGGGTCCAATGGTTAATATGGCAAATGGCAGGTTGAAGAATCATAAATCCATAAGAATGAAGGGTGGATGCATAAGGGTGGTGGGGTCTGTTCAGGGAAACTGTAGCTGAGGATTGTAAGTTATCCACATGGCAGAGTTTGCTTCTGCTCAGAGAGGAGACGTGCACCATCGCCATCTGCATCTTACTGGTGGGCAGCCACCAGCTTGCTGTTTTTTTCATTTCTCTAAAAATCAGAGACAGTAATAATCCTCACATCATATACAATAGAAAAGATCTGCAATTCTTTTTTTTCTTTTATTGTTGAGGATTCATTGAGGGTACACAGGACCCGGTTACATTGATTACCTTTGTTAGATGAGCACCCTCTTATAATTGTGTCCTGCCCCCAGAAGGCGAACCATACCTGTTGTCCCCCCACCCTCTCCCTCCTTCCCTTTCTCATCTCTCCCCATACCCCACCTCCATCGTGTACAAGGACCTCAATTATCCTCATATTAGAATTGAGTACACAGCTTTTCTGTCAGTGATGTTGACATGGTCTCCTTTGCTGTGAGGGTCACAGCGTGGCAGTGCTGTATTTTGCCTGCTCAGGTGGCCATGGCAAGTTGTAGGCACTGATGTAAAACAAGTAGGTGAGATGAGAAGATGGGAGTGAAGCACAAGAAAATCAGATTCTAATGCATATTCTGGCCTTGGGAAGTTGAACAACCTACATGACTTCTAAATCTCTGTAGAACAAGGATATTGGAATGGACACATGTTTTCGGTTCTGTTAACCTTTTAATCAGTTTTGATCATATACAAATATAAAACAACACATGAATATTTCTATGAACGTTAGATGTAATAACTCATGAATCACATCATTGCTATGATGTTGGTGCCATGGTTACCCCCTATTGTCCAGATGCAGAAACTGAGTCCCAGAGAAGCTGAGTAGCTTACCCAACATTACACACCAGGAAGTGGTATAGAACCTGGATTTCAACCCAGACAAGCAAGTTCCATGATTCATATGGTTACTGATTACATTATAGGCAATTCATTTAACTTTTTTCTTGATACTAATGGTCATCTATCTATCTTTCCTTTGTCTTTTAATAAAGTTACTTTAGAGAAAATCATACATCCCAGACATAAATGGAAAACCAATATCATCACCATGCAAAAGAAGGTTACTCTAAATATTATAAAGAAATGTAATTGCTAATTAAAAATCAAAAACAAAGAATAATAAATCCATGCCTAATTATAGCAGGGAGACAAACTGCCCCAGATTTCAGGAAGATAACCTCAGTGTCTTGGATTTCCAGTCCAAGATGGTAGTCAGCGTGCCTTGTCCTGCCAAGCTCATGTCACCAACTGCTTAGCTACCCTTCTAGCTCCCATCAGGTTGTATTTAGAGATGCTGCCTCTCCCACTCATAACTGCATCACCTATTTCTCTGTTTCTGAAATCAATTCCTACTCTCTATGTCTTCCTGAGCATCCTTTTCCTTTACTCTGAGCAGGTGTACTGCATTGGGTGCTGAGGGCTCCAGCTAGAATCCTGGTATGAATCACTGGAGTTCAGCTCCCTCCTGGGCACTTTGCTCATCAGCCCTGTCCTCTAGGCACATGTGAAAGCCATGCATGTGTACATATGCACACACAAGCACTTGCACACACACATGCATGCACATATGTGTGTGTACACGTGCACGCGCACACACACAGACTCTACCCTGCCCTCACAGCTCACAACCATCATTGTCCTGGAAGTCAAACACTTAGCTCCAGATGGATTTCCTACCTCTTTTTTTTTTTTTTTCCTCTGGCTCATCTTTTCTTACCTCTCTTTTTCCTTTCCTCCTTCCCCAAGTCTCTGTGTCACTCAGGATCATTACACAATGATTGGTAAATACTATATCAATGCTACATCAAGGGTAAGATGTTTGATCCTGTACCACCCAGAACTAGCTCATGAGCTATAGGCAACATACATCTACACTTTCAGAAGTTCTGTAATTGATGGTGAATATGCCCCATTATGTTTAAAATGACAAGATCTAAAATGCAGCAAGTCAGCTGATTGCTCATCTAACTTTTTTTTGAGATAGAGTTTCACTCTGTTGCCCTGGGTAGAGTGCCAGGGCATCACTGTAGCTCACAGCAACCTCAAACTCTTGGGCTTGAGCAGTCCTCTTCCCTCAGCCTCATAAGTAGCTGGTATTAGAGGAGCCCCCCACAACGTCTGGCTAGTTTTTCTGTTTTTAGCAGAGACTGGAGCCTCAGTCTTGCTCAGGCTGGTCTTGAACTTCTGAGCTCAAGAAATCCACTCGCCTCAGCCTCCCAGAGTGCTGGGATTACATGTGGGAGTCATGAGACATCTTCACCAAATAATCACATTAAGACTTCATTGCATCTGAGACGAGCTGGGTGATTACTTTCTGGCCTGAGTCTAACTAGCAGTGTTGAACCCATTGCAGCTCTTGAGCTTTCCATGGGCTCTTTTTCAACTGAGGTCATACCCTCTACCCTAATGTGTGACTGTGAACTTCTGTGAACACGGAATGAGGGCATGTGTATGTTTGCGCAAAAAGAAGGGAACTTGAGAAAAGGGGTTTGCCCTGATCTGAATAGATTAATAGCCTAATTAAACGGAACATGGGCAGATTAGATAATTAATTTCACAGAAACACAAATTTAATATGCAATGCTGTAATTAAAAGGAAGAGATGTATACCATTTGAAAGAGTTCTTGACCACAGAGGAGCACCACCTTAATTATAAAGCAAAAAGCATAAAATTTTAGAAATGGAAAACTGTACCTTAAAAGCTAAGGGATTAAGGTGACTGTGTTTGGGGAAATTTTTTCATTGCTCTTAGAGTAATAGAATCCATGAAAACATACTCCTATTCAAAACTTCCTGGATATATATTTTATGTGTTTTAATATCCTATATATTATATATGATATATTACATAGAAAATATAATATTACACATTTGTATGTATATATAATCATGGATACTTCAAATGCTCTTCTCTGATACCCTGGTAATTTCAAAACAAATTTATGAGTTCAACCCAGAGATTAGGGAATGCCAATGTTTAGAAATTAGTGTACCATGCAGTGAGTTCATTAACTATTGTAAGACATGGCAAAGGTAGATTGTTTTCTATTACAACTGAAGTGGGCCAATTGAAAATCCAATCCAAGAAGTGAGATGAAAAAATTCATGTTTCTCAATAAGTTCTCTCATACTGATGACTTCAACCATATTCACACTACAGTGGAGAATTAGAATTGCATTTTTCAAAGACTTTATTACTTGAATAGTTGCCTCCCTGGATCTTTCATCAGGTAGTATTTATATTTTGGGTTTCGTCTTTTGTGCCAGGTTGGAGCAAACAGGACAGTCATAGTGCAAAATGATTTTTTTTTAAACCAGTCTCACTCTGTTGCTCCAGTGTAGAGTGCCGTGGAGTCAGCCTAGCTGACAGCAACCTCATACTCCTAGGTTCAAACAATCCTCCTGCCTCAGGCTCCTGAATAGCTGAGACTACAGGCATCTGCCACAATTCCCAGTGAATTTTTCTATTTTTAGTAGAGACGGGTCTCACTCTTGCTCTAGCTAGTCTTGAACTCCTGAGCTCAAGGGATCCTGCCCCCTTGGCTTCTAAGAGTGCTAGGATTGTAGGCATAGCCACTGTTCCTGGCCACAAAACATTTTTTTAAATACCCAAACCATTTGGGAAGGTGCACATTGGCAGCACCTGTGGCTCAAAGGAGTAGGGCCCCAGACCCATATACAGGAGGTGGTGGGTTCAAACCCAGTCCCGGCCAAAGACAGCAAAAAAAAAAAAAAAGAGAGAGAAAGATAAGAAGCACATTAATTCCATTATGAAATCTACTCCACTAGTTCCAAAATGTCATTTAAAAGATGAAATGGAACTATACCAATGTTGTGCTTCCACTGAACACCAAGAGGGCACCACCGTGCTAGATGGATGTCTGTCAAAGTGTAGTTAAACAGTGCAGACCTTCTGAGCCCATGTGGGCTCTCGGCTAATATTCAGAGAATCCAAATGTCCCCTTCATCCCATTAAGTAGAGAAAAGTGAGGATTGAGCTTTTGCACCTTCCAGGAGGGGCAGCTCAGCCATAGAACAAGGCAATCTCTGCAGGAATTGTGGGGTACACAATTTCCAAGCCAGAATACAGAAAAAATATGTGGCTCAAAGTTAGTGTAGTCTTTAGGGCTAGCAAGAGCTGAGTTGGGATTAGATGAAAAGAGAATTCCAGACCTGTAGGCCCAGACCAAGCCTACAGAAAGTCTAGACTTTAGACTATCAGCTGCAACCTTCAGGCTTCAATCAAGCCTTCAGTAATTGGGACCAACAAAGTAGTCACGACAATGCAACCGAGTGTCAATGTGGAGTAGGCTGGAGGTGAAAAATAATAACAAAGTTCATGGTGATTGTATCTCAGTCTTCATATCAGCATGGTAGCATGAGGACCTACGTGTAACTCCATTGCCCAGATGCCATCTTGGAGAAGAGGAGGATGGAGAAACTTCTGAAACACTGAACATTTCCCAAAACTCACTTAAACTAGAAGAGATGAAGATACTTAATTGGAGAGTTTAATGCTCTCTTTTCAGCCCGAGTAGTAAAAGACTTACAAGGAACATTAATTGATCAATTAATACCCATATATCAGAAATTAATATTTAGAATTTATATTTAAATAATATTACAGTAAAACCAAAATAACAAAGTAAGAAAATATATGCAGTATTTTTATGCTGAAAACTACAGAACGCTAATGAAAGAAACCAAAGATGTAGACAAATGGGAAGTTATACCATATTCATGGATTGAAAGACTCAATATTGTTCAGATTTCAATTCTCTGCATTTTTTTATTAAATCATAGCTGGGTACATTAGTGCAATCATGCAGAACACAAATGTTTTCACACAATAAACGAGAATTTCTCTGCATTTTTATCCTTCCCTTCAACTCAATAGAAATCAAAATTGCAAAAAGTTTTCTTTTGAAAATAATAAGTTGACTCTAAAATTTACATGGAAAGGCAAAGGAACTAAAAGAACCATAATAAGGAGAACAAATTCAGAGGATTTATGCTGCCAGAGGAAGAACCTGTGCTTGTTTTCTGATTTTAAGATTTACTATAAAGTACAGTATTCAAAAAAGTAAAGTTTTAGCAAAAGAATGCACATGTAAGTTTATGAAAAAGAATAAAGAGACCAGAAATAAATCCACACAAACATAGTCAATTGAACTCTTACAATAAAGGCAATTTAATGGAGAAAAGATTATTCTTTAAGGTGCTACAACAATTAGGCATCCACATGGACAAATAATTGATGCAAATGTCATAAAATATATAAAAATAACTCAAAGGTGAACATAGACCTAAATATGTAGCATAAAACTATCAAACTCCAAGATAGGACAAAAATATGTATGACATTGGGTTTGGTGATGAACTTTTAGATAATCCTGCAAGCCACAAGCTATCAAAAAATTGTAAATTGGACTACATAAACACTAAAAATATTGATATATGAAAGACACTGTGAAGAGAATGAAAAGATAAGACAGACAGGAAAAATATATTTGCAAATCATATAGCTTTTAATGGACTTGTATGAAGAACTTTTAAAACTCAACAGTAAATAAACCACCAGTCAATAAATAACAGGCAAAAGATCTAAACATGGACTTCATCAAGGAAGATAATGAGACAGGTAAGAACAGAACATGATATCCTACATCATTAGTCTTTAGGGAAGTACAAATTAAGACCATAAGATGTTATTACACAACTATTAAAATGGCTGAAAAAAAATTGTCAAAGAAACTGACAATGTCAAATCTTGCTGAAAATACAGAGCAATAAAAATGCTCATTTATTGCTGTTAGAATGCTAAATAGTACAGTCGCTGTGGGAAACATTTTGGCAGTTTCTAATCCGACGAAACACACACTTCGACCCAGTGATCCTACTTCTGGGTACTTAGTTACCTAAGTGAAATGAAAACTCATATTCACACAGAAACCCACAGATGAATATCTACAGCGGTGTTATTTGTACCTGCAAAAAAGACTGGAAACAATAAACACGCGTTTAAACAAGTGAATGGAGAAATGAACTATGGTAAATTCCCAGGATGGAATACTATTCAACAATAAAAAGGAACAAATTCATACAACAACATGAATGACCGTTATGTGCATTTTTGTAAGTGAAATAAACCAGACTCCAAAGATAACATAATGTATAACTCCATTTATATAACATTCTGAAAAAGGCAAAAGCATTGGGGGGAAAAAAAAGAGTTGTAGCAGCTTACATTGATGTGTAACCTATTCTCTCTACCTAGCAAATTTGGATCCTTCGTACTGAAGGATTTTGACTTTCTTTGACATAGTCAATGATATACTGGCCTGCTGAAGTCATCTTGCTTGATATATACTCTTGGGGCACATACTCCTTAAATAGCTTCATACTACTTATTTTTTAACGTCCTATTCCAGCAAAGACAGAAAAAGTTTTATAATATATGTTTTTCTCTATCTTTATAGGGAAAAGGCCAGTACCTGCCTTTTCAGTATTTCCATAATCATTTTCCATCTTTTGTAGTTGCAAACACTCTTCAAAGGAATGGTACAAGCAATAGACCTGTAAAAGTCTCAGATAGGAGGAAAATTATCAAGGAAAAGACCAAGTACAAAATTAATAAAGCATAAAACACTTGCACCATAAAAAACTGGAAAAGTATCATTAGTGTTGCAAATTACTAGAAGAGTAATTATCCCCAAGATGTTCACATACCTGCCACATCTTGCTTGCAAAGAACTGACGTAATGTGACAAGGAGATAAACTGTCAACCCTCAAATGTCTGGGAGGGTAAAGGTTGAAAGATGAGACAAAACTACCTGTGTGAACAAGTTTAATGATACCGTGATGAAAATTGGATGCCGTGGGTATTTGGGGCACGGATGTGTTATGAACATCTGAAGGCATGGTATTGGCATCCTTGGATTGATGTACTCAGAGGAGAGGAAACTTAAAATTTTCCTCCTAGATATTACCATTAGCTACTTTTACAAAGTGAAAAAAAAACAACAAAACCCAGTGCCTGAATATGCAGTTAGGTGACTGACTTACTGAAAGGATGCTTTGATTGGACGACTGTCATTTGTTGTTTTTGTTTTAGGTTTTGGGGGTTTTTTTGCAGTTTTGGGCCGGGGCTGGGTTTGAACCCCCCACCTCCAGCATATGGGGCCAGTGCCTTACTCCTTTGAGCCACAGGTGCTGCCCAAACGATGACTGTCATTTGGATGTAGATGTTTTTCACCAGTTTTAGGAATTTTGAAACAGTCCAGATATTCCACTTTACAGATATACATGATAAGAAGTCACACTATGAAATGAATGCCACCCACCAACTTAGGGCAGGAAGAAGCAAGGTTCCTGAGCCAATTGGGGGACATGATATTATAGTGGATCTTACAGTGAAATCTCATATAAATTTAATTGTTTTGAAAGATGTTTTGGTTTTAAAAAAAAGAAAAAAGCTAAGTTTGGAAGACAGTCACGTCTCAATAATGGCTTTTCCAATTCACAAATCATTTCCTAGTTGTATATTAGGAAAGCAATGCTTCTAACTTTGGCTCCAATGTGATTAAAGAGTTTGTTAATTTCTGCTGACATAAACTGGTCCATACTATTACTGGGAAATGTGACCTCCTTTTTCTAAAGATACGTGAACAGAAATCTGGTGTTCCTGAAATGTATTGATTTACTTGGCTCACTAATACTTTTGCCTTCCACATTGCAAGTTGGCACTCGAATTGGGCAAGTCCTAATAAGATTTCAAGAATCCAGGTTGTAATACGTGGCTGTTTGGTTGTGGTGTGGTATGCTGCCATTTTAGAAACCAAGCTGATTTATTCTATTAACAGGCCTATCCTCCTCTTTCCTTTCTTCTTATAAGATGATGCTAAATAGGGATTATTCACAGCTACATAAAGTCTTATGTCTCCTACAACTCATTCGCAAATATTTTCTCCTTTGATTCTCCAGCTATCACTGGAAAGATTGATGGTATTATTATTGGAGATGAGGAAACCAAGATCACTTGGTGAAAACCAAACCCAGGCCACTAGTCCAAACTCTTTCTAGTATGCTGAGCATTTTCTCCCTTGTGAGGGTGGAGGTGATGTCAGGTCTAAGGCAACTTGTCCTTCAAATCACTTTAGAACCAGTAGTCTAACGGTAATAGAAGCTTTATTTGGTGATGTGAGAACACAAGATGAGCTGGTTGAAAGAAAAATGCTGAATTTTCCTTGGGGCATGTGGGCTATTTGAAAGGAGGTGTTCCATTGACATTAGACGTACAAGTCTAGGAAACTAAATAGAAATCTGGGCTTTGGTATGGATTTTGGAAACTCCAGGTACAGAGGGTCATGAAAGGTATGAGAATGGAAACATCTTCTTTCAACAAGAATATAGCTGTGACTTGAACTAGGGCACGATGGTGTTCAAGTGAAGTCTGTCCTACCTTCATTTAGCCTATAGCTTTGTAACTATTATCATACCAAAGGAAAAAAAATAAGGAAAGGAATGTCATATTCTTAAAGTACTACCCAGTGAACAACAAAATTTTTTTGTTGTAGTTTGGTACATATTACATAGTGATAAAACCTGACATTTAGGCTTAAGCACTTTAAATAGTCCCTTGGGCTTTGTTCAGGGCATAGAACAGCTGTATGTGTAATTAAATAAAGCTAATTTAAATAAATTAGATTTACCAGAAAAATCATTTAAAGTTTGCATTCATAAACTTTTTTGTGTGCAAAAAGTTGTTAATGCTATTCTTTCAAACCACACCTTTTGGAAAATGGTGAGCTCTGGGACAAAGAATACATTGTAAAGTAGTAAAAATGGAAATTTTTTTCTTCTGATTTCTTCTTAAAGGTGCGATTTTACTCCTTTTTTACACCAATGAATGGCAAGAGAATGTTTGCAATATAATTTTCTTTGAAGCACCAACAAAGACAATGATATAGAATCAAAATATGCTTTTAGTTTAGTTTTTTTACTGAATATATTTTACATACAGTGCATACATCTTGGAAAAGGTATTACCCTTCTGTTTGGTAGGAACTACCTCTTGAGCACACTGTCAGTATTGATAAGGGAATATGTCTTCAAGAAATCGGTCAGTTGTGATATTTGTTCCTGAGCTTGGAAAAGGGAATACTGATTTAGCAAAGCTAAGAATTTTTAGAATAAAAAAGAGCATACAACTAGTTTTAATGTTCTTGTCTGCAGGTCTGTGACAATGTAATCAGCAAGGGCTATGAAATTGTTTTCATCAAAAAACTATAAGGAATATTTCTGTGATCCAAGGTGAATTAAGGTTTGACCTTTCTAAATATTGTCTTTCTTGACTTTCTTTCTCCTAGCTAGAAACTTGTTTGCAGATTTCAGGAACAAAGTGCATTGAACCTGTTTTTAGAGATCAGTCATAGGGGTAAAGAGAAGGCTCAATGATTTATGAGCAAACCTGCTGGTGCTGCCTTGGAGAGGTCCCCTGTGTACAAATTGAGAATCATTTGCAGAACTGGGAATTCAGACTTTACAAGGGAAACTGCTCTATTCGGCCCCCATTTCCAAAATGAAAGTAACTGCCTTTTGAAATTGATGAGAGTCCCATGTAAAGAAGTCTAATACCTAGATTTCTAATACCTAATATACCAATCTATAACAAACGGATATGTTTTTCTAGCTTTAGGTATAACTAATCTTCACACTTTGTCTCATTTCTCTTTAAGATGGGCTTAGGGCAAGTGCTTAAAAAATTCACTTGTAGCTGAAGACAAAGAGACCTGCGTAGATGATTTAACTTAATCCTAGTCTAGAGCCATTGGTCAGGGGAAACTTAAGCAATAGATGAGGTTAATAAAAAATTTTCAAAATACCTGAATGGGCCATCATGAGCTATTAATGTCATTTCATGGGAGTCATGTGAAAAGACAATATTATATCCTGTATCTTTTTAACCATATTAAATGTCAAGGATATAAAAATAAGGCTAATGCAGCAATTACACACAATATATTAAATATTTCTCAATGCAAGTCATTCAAAATAAGCATTATAAAAAAGTTCTTTGGGGCAGCGCCTGTGGCTCAGTGAGTAGGCCACCAGCCCCATATACCAAGGATGGCAGGTTCAAATTCAGCCCTGGCCAAACTGCAACAAAAAAAAATAGGCAGGTGTTGTGGCAGGCGCCTATAATCCCAGCTTCCTGGGAGGCTGATGCAAGAGAATCACCTAAGCCCAAGAGCTGGAGGTTGCTGTGAGCTGTGATGCCATAGCATTCTATCAAGGGTGACCAAGTGAAACTCTGTCTCTAAAAAAAACCAGTTCTTTATTTTAGGACATATAGATTATGTTTACAGAAGAGTTTTATGCTGGTATTACATAGGTCAGAAAAAGATGTCTAGTTTGATTTGGATAAAATATCATAATACATTATATTATATATAATATGTATAAATAGGTTATGTATATAGACTCTTACCCTGAGCACTTGATTTGTAGTAAATAAAGATGTATTACAAAATTTGGAATTATTTAGTTGATTTCTGCTTCCCTTTGTAATCAGAAGATAAAAGAAGGCAGTTATTTTATTAGTCTCTTCAAATTCCTCTCAATATGAATGGGAATTTGAATTTTTTTTCCTTAAAATAATCCTCACATTCTTATTCTCTCCTGAGTTGGAATTTGCTCAGAAAACTGGAAAGCATGGAATATCTTTTATCCATACCATCCCTTTGTGTTCAGAGCTGACATGTTTACCCAGGGTTGATCAGGGCAAGTGCTTCTAGAAAAATAAATTTATAGAATCAAATGGTTTAGTACCATGAAAAATAGTAGCAGTTATGTCTTCACATTTCTTGTTAGAAGATATCTAAGTCCATACTTTATCAGACATTTTTAGCTTAGTGTTTATTACTTCATCTACATGTAATAAAGCCTGTGTCTATGATAGATCTCCCTGGGAATTTGTTCTATACCAATTATGACTATAATACTATATCTTCGGGGAGATTTAGTGACAATTTCATTGATTATCTATAAATTGCTCATACGTTGTAATGAACAGACCAATACATTTCAAAGTCAACATTTGAAAGATTTTTAAGTGGGGTAATCAATGTAGCAATTCCAAGTCTGATCATTTACATTTAAAATATGTGTTTTTTTTCTTTTCTTTAAGTGTCTACTATTTTTACACAGATGTACAGTGGACAACATAAATTGAAAAGCAAACTTTTTCTTTCCTAAGAAACAAAACCCACTGTAGTAAAATTTTTTTGCCATCGTCGTCATAATTGCACTAAACACTGAATTATAACTAAACTAGTGTGCCTTATCTAGTTAGCTTTGTTGATTTAGTCCAACAATGTTATGGTCTCAGGTTCAATTAATATATATTTCAATCAGCTTTGCATTTGGAAAAATATTACCATAGGAATTTAATTTCCATTAATGGGAAGAAGAAATATCTGGATCAGTCTCCCCATAGGTTAGAAACAAGGAGCTATCCTGGATAACGTTTTTTGAAATGTCTTGAATTCATTGAAGAGCTGTGAAAAAGTAAGAAATTTCCAGGCCAAAAAGACAATGGAGTTGTTTGTGTCCTCTGTAGCTGGCTTTTGCTTTATGCCTTTGCCTAAGACAAAATTGATACTCCAATTTTCTAGGACTTTGGGAGTACAGGGCATAGAAGTCAAAACCCAAAGCCACCCAGACTGCTAAGTCTAACAGGAGATTTTCCTCCTTTAAAGAGCATCTTACAAGGGTATGTGTGAAATTTACTAAATGTAGAATATAAATGTCCTAACACAATAACTAAGAAAATGCCATGAAGGCTATGTTAACCACTTTGATGAAAATATTTTAAATTGTATATCAAAACAGCGCATTGTACCCCATGCTTGCATGGATGTACACAGCTATGATTTAATAAAAAATAAGTAAATAAAAATAAAACTGGGACCCTAACGGGCTCCATTGTAAGAGTGAATCAAAAATCAACTCATTTCTGGGTAGCACCCGTGGCTCAAAGGAGTAGGGCACCACCCCCATATGCCAGAGGTGGCGGGTTCAAACCCAGCCCCAGCCAAAAACTGCAAAAAAAAAAAAAAAATCTATTCATTCCCTGCAAGCATTTTCATAGAGAGTAAACTTAGCTCGAGTCATGTGCTAAGCAGAGATTGGAGAAGAGACCGGAAACCACTGACGACTTAGAATCAAAAGATGATCCTGAGGAGAGTTTACAGCTGAAGTTCATGTGACTTGGGAGTACAAAACATTTCAGGGTAAAAATGTAACTTCAAGTGATCTTAAACACTAGACATCCTCAAACTCCTAGAAAACCCAGTGCAAATTCTCTCTAGGGGAATTTATCTCCATTCCTAATAATGCCATTGGTTCTCCAGAAAACATTAGTACATTTTTTTAACAATTGGTATTGTTTCTGACTGAGCCAGAGTCTGTTCTGTTTGCTTGACATCATGCTATTTGAGTTGTTAAATATTTCAAATATCAACCCTGTCAGAACTAGCCTTTACAGAGTGCCCCTATCATAGCAATTGTTAAATATTTTTAATTATAATCCTGATCCCCACTTAATAGAATTCTCAGAAAGATAATTCCAAGAAAATTGAGCAGATCACAGTAAAAAAAAAAAAAAATTACCAAACACATATGGAAATACCTCCACAGAAGAGAAATGGTAGAAATAAAAGGCAGCACAAATAAATCTAGAAGTACTTTTGATGCTTTAATATCAAATCCTTACATTTTCATATCAGACTAAATAATGATGTCATAGCCCAGACCATTTCCTAGCATCCCTTGCAATTAGACATGGCCACAGGACTGAGTTACAGCCAGCGTAAACTGGGTGGAAAAAAAAAGTGCATCAGTTCCAAGATTGGCCTTTTATATTTTTATAAGGTTTTTAAAAGGCTTTTAATAAATTTCTTCACCTAAGTTTTTCTGTCTCTTTCTCCCTCTGCCAAACAAACAGATGCAGCTGATCCACAAAATGAATTAGAGACCCTCTTTTACTGTGATGGAAACAGAGTTGAAAGAGTTTCTTTTTGCAGTTTCATGTTATAATTCCTGCAGAGCTTGAAGTCTGAAGTCATGACTTCAAGAGGCCTCTGGATACGTCCTCATTGGCTGGTTAGAGCACATGATACAATTTCCCTCCAATAGGCAGCTACCAGGAAATAAAGTAAATCAGAGATGCTATAAGAAAAGTTGCTCTATAAAACACAGTTGTTATTTTACCGGTGGAATTATGATCATATGCATAAATCTTCTAAATAATAGGAAATCCAGGGAGAATAAATCCTAGCTTTTATTCTCTTCCATGACACCTCCACATTATTTCTGTGGGCTGAGGACAAAGGTCAAGGCCACTGAGGGAAAAGGTGTATGTGTCCCCCTGTGCTTACAAAAATTTAATGAAAGCTATGCGTGCTCGGTGGGAAGTTGTTGGTAATAGGGATGCATTGTCGCAGGTGTGTAAACCACTACCATGACTTAGACCTCTTCATTCCCTTTCCCTGAATTCTTGAAGACTTTTTTTTTTTTAAATTTGTCTTCTGCTTTACAAATTTTATTTTTCTACAGGATCCAGGCTGGCACCAGTCTGATTTCGGTTCTGCAATTATTTTCAACTGCATACAGTGTGTCTTGATTTAAGGTTTTTTTCCTTTTGTTCTGGTTGCTAGATTGTCTCAAATCACAGAGATACCACGAATCAGGAATTTCGCCCTTGTTAATTTTCAGGGGTGGTATCTATGCTGAATCTTTGCAGTCATCTTCTTGTTTGGAACTGGAGAATTTTCTTCCACATCTGGTGTTGAACATTTCTGTTTGCTTAGCCTACAGAAAGAAGTCCACCAGCTTATAGCTGAATTCAACCTTGAAATGGGGTCTGTCAAAGACGGATGTGGAAATGTGCCCAATTCTTTCATGTTCACACAATGGAGAAAGGAAAAATGTAAATCTGCTGTAAGTTATCATTACAGATTCACAATACAGCAGCCTGTGGAAGCAGAGCTGAAGCTGAAACCCTGCACAGTCCCAGCAAAGATCTGAGATGATCTGTGTCATTTACTGTCTGTATTTACTGAGGATGACCAATTTCTGTTTGGCTAGTTCACTGCCAGCTCTGAGTGCCTGGCAAGAGTGGTCCTAGTCCACACAATGGTGTCAGTCGGTTTATTACTACTCATTCTTCCAAATCCAAATCTGTGAATCACCCACAGTTACGAGCAGCTTCACAGGGGGTAAGCCACATAATGCATGCGAAGTCCCCACAGACCCACCCTTGTTTTCCCTCTGTCACCTACCTGACTACTGTGTGGTTAGTTGGGTTTCAACAATATCTTCTCACTTGCTTTCATGGGACTTTACTCTCCCTTACAAGAAAGACTTTCACATTCGCTTTCTACATATCTTCTGCTATATTGGCTTTGTTGGGTAGATGCCCGGTAATGGGATTGCAGGGTCAAATGAGAAGTCTAAGTACAGTTCTTTGGGGATTCTCCATACTTCCTTCCATAAAGATTGTATTCGTTTGCAGTCCCATGAATGGTGTATTACTCTTCCCTGGAAGGTAAATTTTAAAAGGCAGAGGAAAGGAGGAGGGACAAAGTTCTGCAACTTCCTCATCTCTCTCAGCCTTCATGGAATTGACCAGAGTTAGAAACTTGCTCTGGATTAGACGTTGGCTTAGCAGTAAGTTTGATGTTGTATCCAGACTCTTAAAACTTTCTTCATGTGGGCAATGACTTTGTATCACTTTCTTATCATTCATGTGTTCACCAGAATAGCAGTTTTAATTTCCTTCTAGAACATTTCCTTTGTATTTACAGTATGGCTGTTTGGTGCAAGAGGCCAAGCTTTTGGCCTATCTCTGCTTTAAACACACCTTCGTCACTAACCTTAATCATTCCACCTGTTCATTTAAAGTGAGTGATTTATGAGTCGTGAAAAGATCTTAGCCTGTGGTCATGACCCTTCTGTAACAATGAAAACACATTGCAGCATTAGGAAGGTTGAGAACCTTGAAAACATAGAGGCAGTTATAGGCTTATTCATTGGTATCGTTTCAATATGGTTGTGTCTCAGGAAAGAGGAGGGAAGCCCTGGAGAGGGAGAGACAGTGGAATAGCTGGTTGGTGGAACAATCAGAACACACCCAATTTTCATTAATTAAGTTCACCATCCCATATGAATGTGGTTCATGGTGCCTCACAACAATTACAATATTGACATTGAAGGTCACTGATCAGAGGTCACTCTAATAGGTGTAATAGTAATGAAAAAAGTTTGAAATATTGTGCAAGCTAACAAAATGTGACAAAGAGACACATGCTGTTGGAAAAATGGCGCCAAAAGACTTGATCAACACAAGGTTGCCACAAAACTCTCATTTGTTTAAAAAAACAAAACCACAGCAGCTGCAAAGTACATCAACAATGAGCTAAATCAAATGAGCTACGGCTGTGCATCCCTTTCCCCAGGGTGTTTAGGCTGGGATGAAACAGGAGAAGGTTAGGCTCTGATCAAGCAGCCTCAGCCGAGGAAAGGCCTTGTTAAGTGAGCAGAAGGTTCTGGTGTATTTTAAAATGGGTTTATGTTTGTTTGTTTTTGATTACTCTCCCCTACTAGAAGTAAGAGGGGTATTTTCTCCAATATGAACAATGAGGACGTGGTTGAGGTCCAGGAAAGTCACAGAAGTGTGGGGTCTTCCCATTGACTGGATCCCCGCAGAGTTTTTCTCCCTGGGACTTATCCAGTCTGAGCCTCCAGGAATTTGTCAGTGACAGTTCTGGTTTCCCCAACCCTGCTGGGCTTCCTGTGGAGAGTGCCGTGCTGGTGAGTGATCATTCCTGATTCTCTGCATTTGCTTCTTATTGATCTCTTCAGTTTAGGGGGCAGCAGCTGCCTTGAGACTTTATTTCTCTTATGGATTTAGGGAGAGTTGATTTTTTTCCCAGTTTGTTCAGCTTTTTATTTGTGGTTAGAGAGTGAAGACAGTCCAGCTTTTTTTTGTGCTGAACCGGAAACCAGAAACTCAAGGAAAAGTTCTCGTGTTTAAGAAAGAAAATTTGACCAATGTGGGAGGAGAGTGAAAAACTTCCCCTTGTAAGTGTTGACTGAGTTGTGAGCAAGATGTGACCAGGCTGGAGTGATGCAAGAGAAGAGAGGGCTTCCCATTTTACAAGATGTCTCAGAGTTGTGATTTATAGCAACTTTTTCTAAATGTCATTAATGATATTCAGAAGACATTGAGCTGACCCAGGCTGGGATATTCGGTGAAGAAATAAGCCTTTAATCTAAAGGGATTGAGGGACAGGAAATTGTGTGGCCTTGCTTGAAGGCACTTGTGCTCCTAGATGGCCAACTTCACATACAGTGAGGTCATGCTTATGTAACTGTTACTTGGAATATTGCCACTCTTGTTCTCCTAGGTATAAAATGCAACAGTACCTTTCCCCTGTGTGGATTGTGGATCACAGATTGTGATATGTAACTTCGCTTCCCAGCTGCCCATGTGCTGAAGAAAGCATTTGGCACCTGCCCTCCATGCCTGAGTTTCTCTTTGCTCTAGCTGAATTAGCACACTGGCATTACAGGGATTCTATGTGACTTATGTTTTAAAGGAGACAAATGCATAGTAGAAGAAACATTGGCTCTGATATCAAACAGAGCTGGGTTTAGATTTTGGCTCAGACATTTAGACATTCAGGAAGTTGTTGACCTTTGAATCTACACCACAAGTTTGTTGGGGGATTTGAATGAATGAACTAGCATGTGTGAGAACTGTCAAGCACTCAGTAAACGTAACTTTCTTTAAGGATTGTGTATTTAAATCATCCTGCTTTATAAAGGATAACGTTCCTTTGTGTTGTGCTGTTTGAATATTGTTAATGGTATTGAATTAATTACGTTGGCAAATAATTGCAAGTGATAATTATTTAGGAGTGTGAGCAAATGTATTCATTCACACTGTTCCATCTTCACATGTTTGAATGGCCCTATGCTTAATTTACCCCTTGAGGGGCCTTTAGGTATATTCCTGCTATCAGTTAAAATATTTTTCAGTTTCAGTTTGTTTCCTCGCTTATTTTAAAAATGCTTGGAGACTATAAGATCCTATGGCTCATTATAGCCCACTTAGCCAGAAGGATGTCCCTTTCCTATCAGGAACACAATCATTGTATAGACTGGATCAAGATTTAAAAAGTTGTTATGAACCACTATATACCTGCCCTCAAAAGATTTAATATGTTATTTTTAAAACTAGATGGGAAAGAGTGTTATATGTCAAAGCTATTTATATTGAAGTAGAAATAGACTATTTTCATTTTTAAAACATAGAAGAAATATAAATTTGCAACAGTTGAAACCTAAAAGAAAGTTTGTATAGGTATAGAAGGTTGAGCTAGGGCTGGAGATCATTAATAAAGTAAAATTCTCCATGGTAGCTCAACTTCAGTTAAGGTAACACATAACACATGATTTTGACTTTTACTTCAGATGAGAAGCTGGCCATTCACAATTAGGTGGTGACGTATACTAATAAAATCAGTATTTTAAGTTTATTGAAGGTATCCATTAGAAATAGTTTATGAATATAGCTCTGCAAACTCTAAACCTATAACTAGAGGTAAACTGTAACCCTACAAAAAGATTGATTTTTTTTTTTTAGCCCTTGCAATTAATTAGAAGATCTTTAACTAATAAAACACTAGTATATACACAAATCCTTACTACCATGAGACCTAAGACTTGGTGGCCACAGAAAGACTTGTATCTAGTTAAAAATAGGTTTCACATTTGGGACTCCTGGAAAAGGAAATAATGGCATCCGATAGTATGAGAAGTGACAGATTTCTGTACTGTCCATCCCTTACCCCCTGACCGAGGGGCTTCTATTCACATGCATTCTTGATTGGCTACAAGCTAATTCTTTCCACCTGAGAATGATTGACAGTTTGAGATCACTACAAGGGTGAAAGAATGGGGGACATTGTTCTTGAAGTTTTCCGTTGCTTATCTTGACTGACTCTGGAATGTAAAATATAATCATCAGACTGTGAAATTTTCCAACTGCCCATGTTCTTAGCACCCACGAACTCCTAGTACTTAGAGAATAATTAATAATGAGAATTATAAGACAGTCCCTCCTGCTTTGAAAATTACAAATGAGATGTCTCTAGTAAGAGTGACCATAACCTGTCCACCATATCCACGGATGCTGCTTACTGTGACTTGACTCGCAGTACGTGTGCAAAGAGAAATAGAGAAGGCTGATCTGTTTTTCAACCAAGGGGATTAGCACAATATGCTTCCGTAGACAGGTGGAATTGCTCTGTCATTCTATGTGGGCACATCTATTAGCATTTTATCTAATGTATGGTGCATTTGGGGAACATGTTCCACATTCCCACACCTGGAGTTCATGACACCGTCTCATTCCACTGAGTCCACATCAGTGGAGGTATTGGTTTGATGTGAGGTTTCTCTGGGGTTTTAAGTAGAGTTACATAAATATGTACCCCTTTGAGCTCAAGTTTTTTATATTCCAGAGTCTTTGGAGACAGAAGAAGACCAACTCTATAGTAACAATTTTCTTTTTCCAACTTTGTTTCTGATTTCATCTGAATCTCCTGAATAAGTAGGCCTTCGTCCACTGATTTATAATTAAAGATTTTCTTCTACATACATACCTTATTTTCAAGACTACTTTCATCCCTAAGGAGAATGGTATGTCATTTCTCGTATAATTTTTGATCAAAATGCACTTGATCTCCCGAAGGGCTGAGTGCCATGAAGATACCAGGACCTCCTTTGACTCTCAAATAACTTTTTTCTCTGCTACCTTCTGCAATGTCTTTAGATGGACACATTTTCCACTTACCTTAAAAACATTTTGAAGTTCCTTGCTCCTCTGTCAGCCTTCCTATGATTCCTATGATTTTCATTCTCAAATGTATAATTTCTATCCACTACCTGTATTTTCTCAACATCTGTTAACTTATCAGGTCTTTGAAATTCTTCGATACTCTATAAAATAGTCAGCGAAGATACATTTCATGTCAAGCTAAATGATTTCTTTATGAATTTTGATATTGTTCATCCCTCGTTCCACATTTTGTCTCCTGACTCTATTTGCATCTGTTCTGCTGAGGTCTAGTTCTTTGGCTACGCCATGTTGCAAACAGAACCCACAGCCAATTTTTATATTCTCTCTGCCTCTGGTATTCTAGGGTTGCAAATCAGCAAACCGCTCTTACTTCAACCATGTCTCCTTGCAGATGGCTCTAAAATGTAAATCTGTCTTAAACGCAGGCTCCCATCTGAGCTTTCAACTTTTGTCTGCAACATGTGACAGCATATTTACATTTTTTTTTTGAGACAAAGTCTCTATTGCCCTGAGTGCAGTGGCATCACAGCTTACAGCAACCTCAAATTCTTGGGCTAAGCTAAGACTACAGGTGTGTGTGCCAATGCTCAGCTAGTTTTTTGTTGTTTTTTTCTCTATTTTTAGTAGAGACAGAGTCTCATTCTTGCTTGAGCTGGTTTCAAACTCCTGAGCTCAAGCAAGCCATCTACCTCGGCCTCCCAGAGTGCTAGGATTACAGGTGCATATTTATGTTTAAAATTCTTTTTTTTGCTTTATGCCAAATCCAATGTACAAGTATTTCATTTTAAAGGTCGGTGCATAGTAGGATTCAATAAAACTTTGTTAAATGAGAGACTGAATAAATCCTCATTCAAAAATGTTCAAATGGTTTTAGATTCCATCGTTTGTTCCTTTGAAATTTTTAAACTTATTAATTGCCTCTTTTTTGCTCCCATTATTTCCTTTTTAGTTCTCTCCCTCATTAACTTACACCTAAAATTGTCTTCGATCAAGTTACTCTGACATTTCTCCTTAGTCCAAAACAGCCTACATACCGTGGCCACTTGGCTGTTTTAAAATGCAAATTTAATTATATCATTTCCATATTGAAAAATTTCCATGTCTCCCCCGTACTTAGAGAGCTCAGCCTGGCACACATTGACCGGGCCAATGTGAGCTCACCGTTCAAGCCAGATCAAATGGCTTATGCATTTATAAATGTAGTAGATGTGCTAAGTTGTCCACTATGACTGTTAACAACAACACTCACAACCCATTAAAAAAAAAAGTGTTTTCCCCCCCCCCCGCAAAGAAATAAGTGATAAAACCATGAAAAGACATGGAGCAAACTTAAATGCATATTATTCAATAACAGAGGCCAATATGAAAAGGCTCCATAGGGTAGAATTCCAACTACGTGACATCTGTAAAAGGCAAAACTATGGAAATAATAAAAAGATGAGTGGCCACCAGGAGTTAGGGAGGAAGACGGATGACTAGACAGAGCATGGGGGATTTTTGGGTAGGCGAAACTTCTCTCTATGCTATTGTAACGCTGGATATGTGTCTGTATACCTTTGTCAAAACCCGTAGAACATATAACTCCAAGAGTTAACTCTAATGTAAATAAGGCCCTGGGTGAGAATATGTTGCTGCAGGTGTAGTAATAGCAACAGATGCCCCACGCCAGTGTGAGATGATGGTGACAAGGGAGGCTCTGCCTGTGCTGACCTTGTGAATATTTTCTCTCATTCTGTGGTTATCTGTCTGCTCTTTTGATTATTTTCTCAGCCTGGGTAGACACCTATTAATTTAATCAAGCCCCATTTATTTATTTTTGTTGTTACTGTGATTTGTCTTTGAGATCTTCATAAATACTTTGCTTAAGCCAATATCTAGAAAAGTTTTTCCAACTTTTTTTCTATAATTATCATGGCTTCTTGCCTTACATTTAAGTCTTTCAAACATCTTGAATTAATTTTTGCAAGTGGTAAGAGATATGCATCCTGTTTCATTCTTCTCCATGTGGCTATCCCATTTTCCCAGCACCATTTATTGAATAAGGCTTCTTTTCCCCAATGTGTATTAATGTCTGCTTTGTCAAAGATCAGTTGACTGTATGGGGGTGGTTTTATACGTAATACCTGTTCTGTTCTCTTGGTCCCTTTCTCTATTTTTGTGTTAATACCATGCTGTTTTGTTTACTAAAGTCTTATAGTATAGTTTTAAGTCTGGTAATGTGATGCCTCCAGATTTGTTCTTTTTGCTTAAGATTACTTGGGCCAGGGTGGCATCCATAGCTCAGTGGGTAGGGTGCTGGCCACATACACTGAAGCTGGCAGGTTCAAACCTGGCCTGGGCCAGCTAAAACAACAATGACAACTGCAACAACAACAACAAAAATAGCCAGGTGTTGTGGTGGCCACCTGTAGTCCCAGCTACTTGGGAGGCTGAGAAGAATCACTTAGACCCAAGAATTTGAGGTTGCTGTAGCTGTGATGCCATGGCACTCTACCCAGGGTAACAGCTTGAGACTCTGTCTCAAAAAAAAAAAAAAATAAAAAGATCACTTTGGCTGTTCTGGCTCTTTTCTGGTTCCAAATGAAATATAATATTATTTTTTCTAAGTCTATGAAATATGACTTTGGTATTTTGATAGAGATTGCATTAAATCACTTTGGGTAGTGTGGACAGTTTAACAATGTTAATTTTCTTATGGCATGTATTGATGTTGAGAGTTCTGAGACAAGTTAACAATACAATGTGCCCACGTGTAGACTCAAGTCTTCCTTGTTTCATGCAGTTTCTAAATTTTACCTTTAAATCTGTTTTTTATGACATTGTTTTGGTCATTATTTTTGTTCTCTTTGGTGGATATATTTATGCTTATATTGAGTCTTCTTTGTCTTTTGTATTTTCTATTTTCTAAAACATTTTGAAGGTCATTTCCCTTTTATTTTAATGACTTCTCGTTGTTTTTCATTGCACCTGTTATCTCTTGTGTTCCTTCTGATTTCTTCCTCCTCTCCTAAATGGCATTTTTTCCTATTTCTTCCTTCTACTTTGCTAACTCATGTTTCATTTTTTATTGTTCTACCATCTTTCCTCTGAGTTCTTATATTGCTACTTTTGATCTTTCTTCCTGGAACATTCCTTGTTCAGCCCTATGAGAATCCTTTAAAAATCTTAACTGATGCTCTACTGTCTTTCTGTTGAAAAACCTTATATCAGCCTAATGTTTTCCTTTTAAAGTAGTGTATCTTCAATTCATTATTTAAGTTTTTAAAATTCATGGCAAAAAAGTTTGTCACAGCTTTCTTCTGTATCATGATTACATTTGTATGTATTTTCTTTTTCTGTTAATACATAATTGCTTTCCTGCCCTGACGGTATCTTTAAATTGGTACTGGACCAGTTCTGTGCTTCTTACTTATCATAAAATGAGATGAATATTTCTGGACCAGATATTTATACAAGTTTTGGGAGGAGATGGGAGGGCAGGCAAAGGAGAGGGCCCAGGGTATTCTCCCGGACTGGACGGATTTCCCATCCCAAAGATTATTTCTATCGCTGTAACTACTGACTCCTGAAACAGTTTCTCTGCATGAGTCTTGTTGACCTTGCCTCTGCTTTCCTAATCAAATCTCCCTCCTTCTTGATGGTATCTACCCTCAATTCATTTCTTCCAACTCCCCACATTCATGTTTTCAAGCAAGGAATATAATTGCTGCATTTTGGGAAAGGAGGCCTCTTAATTTTCAGGCATGTATTTTTGCTGTTGCTTTATTCGAGGTGCTAATGCTGAGTCCTTTTGTCAGTCCCATGAGTATCATCACTTTCTCCTGCTCAGCTTCTGCCTGATCTCAGCTGGTTTTGGCAGCTCCTTCGTATATTTTGGCAACTGTTGATTAGATGCGTCTCTAAAAATTGCTAAAGATAGATTTTACCTTTTTTTTTATTTTCATCGTACATTAGGTTTTTGGTGAATGCTAGGCAAGGGTGGGGGTGTGGCCCTGCTAAAGTGACTTTTGCATAAGTCTTCCAGATGTTCCTTTCCTCTTCCTAATTATCTGAAAAAAGGAAAACTGTATCTGTGGTTACATTCTGCTAATTCTAATAAAGACGTATTTTTATCTAAATGCAGAAGACCTACTTTTTGGCTTGTCACAAAAGAGAAAAGAAAAAACAAAGATGATTGAATACGTTATTATTTGCAATGTGCTTTTATTTTCATTTTAGTAAATGATCTTCAGTCGTCATTGTTATCAGTCGTCATCAAGATTTGCATTATTATTCCCATTTCACAGATGAGGAAAGCATAATACCATAATTCTACTATGTACTGTGGTGACAATATCATATAGAGATTTTACAGGCTAGATTATGATAACCCACACCTATGTAAGGCCATTTTCCTCATCATCTAAAACAAGATATTTAAAAAGGAAAGACTGAGGATATTATTTTAATTCTCCAGTTTCTTTGTAGCTCTTGATTTCACATGTGTTCAGGGGGACATGAAGGTTTCCAAGGAAGTGACTTGGAAGGCGACCCTCCAGTTCTGGGTCCCCATTGATCTGCGTCATGTATGATCATGGGAGAGTTCATCTGCCAAAGGAGTTCTTTAGCTTAAAAAGAAATACGCTAGGAAACTGCTTTCCCATAGAAGAAGAACGCATCATATCCATGGCATCTTTGTGCTAATTCCAGGAGAATCACATTTTCTCATTGGTTATCCAATTTTTTTTTTCTAATAGCCAACAAAAACGTGAAGCAGGTTTTGGTTTATGATCTATGAGTGCCTTGAGTTTGACTAAAGCTGAGTTTCAAAGCCTGAATAAGAGTTTTACAGGAGGAAGCAAGTTATGTGTGTCAGGCACTGGGTGTGGCGCAGGCAGGCACAAGTATGTAAGGATTTACATAGCTCAGAGAAACTGGAGTGTAATATAAAGAGGGTATATTTTATTGCCTCACTTCATCTTTAGAAACTGGAGAAGTTATTTTAATATCAATTAGCTTTCATCTATATATGCAACGACTGCGTTCAGGCGTATGTTATGGTTACACATTTGTGTTATCAGGACTTTTTGATGGCACTTTCCAAGTTTCTCTATTCCTGCATCTTTTAAAAATTTTTCCTTCATAACCTCTTGCAGCTCCCTTGACAGAATAACTGCAGACAAGGTGATTTTTAATCTGAAGTGTGGGAAAGAAAGAGTCAGACATTTTTCAGAGGTTCCAAGAGCAGACCTTGTTCATCAAGCCAAAAAGGTCACAAATTGGCACCATGCCCAATGAGGAGGGGCTCGCCAGGCAGTATTTTTTCATCACTTCTGACTTCTGAAGTGTGTGTCCGCCTTCTAAATAGCAGAACGTTCCCTGTGACACTTCCCTATGCTTCCTCTTCTCCTGTCTCTAGCAAGGTTTATGTAGAACTCTTTGTGAATTTAAAAACATGAGTAACTTATGTGGACTTGAAGTTGTCTATACATAATGTTTGAAGACAAAGTCATTAACGTTAGAACACTCAGGTTAGGACAACCTTGGAAGAGCTGGTCTGAAATCTTCCTAAATTGAGAAGGTCTAGACCAGAGGTCCTCAAACTATGGCCCGCTGGCCACATGTGACCTGCTGAAGACATTTATCTGGCCCACCAGGTGTTTTTGCTGCAGGTGCCTGTCCTGCTTAGCAGCTGACTCTTCCCCGCATGTGTGGAATGTGCCCCGCACTCTCTGACTCCTCTCCTTCTCTCTGTCTCTAGACTCTTCCTCTCAGTATCAGGTGAGACTGAGACTTATGATCAGAGCAGTCATGAGCTTGCCTGTGCAGAGCCTGCTGCTGCCTGAGGACCGAGGTAAGAACAAGTTAGGATTTATTCTTTTTTGAAGTTAGGAGGTCAATTTTTTTTTTTTGCAGTTAGTATGGCCTTTTTTTGTAGTTAAGGGGAGCCTTTTTTTCCTGAAGTTAGGAAGTCTTTTTTTTTTTTTTCAGTTTGTGGCTGGGGCTGGGTTTGAACCCACCACCTCCAATATATGGGGCCAGCACCCTACTCCTTTGAGCCACAGGCACCACCCCCATTTTGTTTTTTTACTTCAAAATAATATATGTGCAGTGTA
>CAUYON010123565.1:0-25638 GCA_963573935.1 Arctocebus calabarensis | reverse complement strand
TCTCAGAAAAAAAAAATAGTAAATTTCACATAAACTCTGTATGGGCCCCCGGTATAATATCATATAAGACTAAAATTACTTGAAAGAAATATAGTATCAATGACCTCAGTTGTTTTTTTCTCCATCTGTAGAATGGGAAGAATAATTGAGCTGCTTGCTGAAATGATTGATAGTAAGGATTTCCGTAAAGTATAGTAATTCAAATGTGAGTTCCTAGAGCTCCCATGTTTGTCCTAAATCCACCATCAAAGTTAACTTCATTTTGAGATCAGCTTTTTGAGGTCACTGTGAAATGACAGATGGGGTATGAACATGCACACCCAGGAAATGGAATGTTCTGGAATGTATCAAATGTTCCCCTGAACAGGAACAGGAAATAGGTTCTATCCCCTAGCCACGTCCAATCTCTGAATAGTGACTCTGGACAGATTCCTAAGGCTCATTTATAGGCAATAATGCTGTGACTGCTGGAAGACCCTGCTCTCCGTGGAGGAATGGGGAGGAAGAACACACTTGCCACCTTTCCAAAGCAATGAACCGAATCTAAATGCCGCCTTCTCCCTTTGTTCTTGTGCTTTGCAGACTCTGGAAAATCCCAAGTATGAATTGATCATTGAAGCTCAGGATATGGCTGGACTGGACGTCGGATTAACAGGCACGGCCACAGCCACCATCATGATCGATGACAAAAACGACCACTCCCCAAAGTTCACCAAGAAAGAGGTAAACCTGCTGAGCGCCACTGTCGCAGTAACAGCCACAGTTGCTGTATTCCGTGTGTCACAACCCTTGCTGGTTCCCTGTGTGAAAAATCAAAATTCTCCTTCATGGGAGAGAGGATGGTGTTTTGCTGGAATTCTTCCTCGAGTTTTTATCTTGCATGTTTGTGTGTGTGTGTAAAACTAAAATACCAGAGCACTGTTAGAACAAAAGCACTGAATCTTATGCAAGTTCACAAGAAAACTTTTAATGCCCAAATGCCATTTTCTTAGTTTTATGGGTGTTATTTAGCACTGAGTTATGCGAGTCCCATTGTGATTTTAGCATAACAATAACTACTTTTTTCAGCAAGTACAGATTGAGAAGCCAGACGGAATAGCAGTGAGGAAGCAGGGCAGACTTTCTTGTCAATAGCAACGCGGCCCAAGAGCTTACAAATAACAACCCAGTTAGTCTGTCTGGGAGCGCTATGATTTATCCCCAGCCCCTGTGCTTTACAGTTGTGCATCATGACTGCTGATTTTCATTTATTCCAATAGAGTGATGTTTAGGGGAGGGCTGAGTATGCAAGAGCACATTCACTTGCTGTATTTGTACCCAAACTAGGAAGCCACTCATACTCTGCAGTGTTCTGAGATCACATCTTCTTTGGGGTGGAGGCCAGAGCTCTGGCCCTTCGCTTCACCCTGATGCTTGCCAAGCCTTTATTGCATCCACCCTAGCCCTTTCCACTTAGCACCTCATCTGACTATGTGAGCACAGTTTTGTATTTTACAAATGAACTGATACAGAGAACAGAGAACGGCCGCAAGGTCATGGGCAGAGTAAGTGGGAGAAACGGAAAGTGAACCCAGTTCAGAGAAGCCATGCTCCTCTCCTTGGCACCACACATCCGTGCCTGCCACTGGTGTTTAGACCTCCAAGGCATTCAGAGGAAACCTCATGTGTGACCCTGAGGTCGCCCCACACTCTCTTGAGAAACCCCAGGGCTACCACAGTTGGCTTGAGATAAGTAGACCAGCTCTCTCAGCCTCCCAGGTCCTCCACAGCCTCTTCTCCATGGCAGCCCTCTAAGTTTTATCCAGGAGGTAGACAGCTCCCTTCTCCCCGTGGTGTCTCGGGAGCTCAGGATTGAAGTCTCAAAGAAACTAGTCCCAAAAAATCATACCATGGGGGCATGGAAAGGAAAGATTTCAGGGTGAAATTGATGTGGAGAGCATTGGGTTGAGTGGTTTAAAAGCTTTATCTAAGTGCTGGACCTCCAGTCAATTCTGGAGGAGAGGTGGCAGAATCTCTAAAATGTATGACAGTGAGGACAGGGCAAGGGACAAAATCAAGAAAGGCCAAGAGGAATCTGTCAGAAGTGTTCTGGTGAGGACTCAGCAGACGGAGTGGCCTCCAGGGTGGGGAAGAGGAAGGGCAGCAGAATGTGCTTGGGACAGGGAGGAAATGCGAAGCTTGTGATGGTGGAACCAAAACAATTTCTACAGACAAAGGTCAAGTTCAGCTATTCCAGAATAGAAATGGTGACCATTTGGAGTTGAGGATGTCCAGAAAGCTGTCCAAGATGACGTCATGTGCAAATTTCTACGTAGATTGGGACATTTCCTAGAGAGCTCATAAGAATATATCCCAGTCAGGCCGGGCGTGGAGACTCACGCCTGTAATCCCAGCACTCTGGGAGGCCAAGGTGGGTGGATTTCTTGAGCTCACGAGTTTGAGACCGGCCTCAGCAAAAGTGAGACCCCATCTCTACTAAAAATAGAAAATCTGAGGCAAGAGGATTGCTTGAGCCTAAGTAGGAAGTTGCTGTGAGCTATGATGCCACTGCGCTCTACCCAGGGTAACAGCTTGAGACTCTGTCCAAAAATAAATAAATAAATAATCCTATATTCAACATGACCTTCCATCTCCAGAGAAATGCATTTTTTTATCTGTTTTAGAAATGTGTTTAAAAGAGGAATTGTGACTGCAAATAACAGAGACTGGGAAAACACTGTGTGTGACGAGAGAGAGAGAGAGAGAGAGAGAGAGAGAGAGCGCGAGCGATCATTTCTCTCACATCAAAGTTAGCAAGTAGATAGCCCCAGGCCAGTCTGGTGATGACATAACATCATCAATTTCCCAGACTCCGCTTGTCTTTCTGCTCTGGCTTCCTCAAAGCTGCCTCATGCTACAAAAGGCCACTGCAGTTCCCGCTACAGTGTCCGGTGACAGGCAGAAAGAAGCAGGGGATGAGAAGAGTGAAGAAGGACCTGCCACCTAAGTAAATGTCCCTTGAAGAGCTTCCTTGAAATCCCCGGTGACTTCTTCCTGCATCTCTTTAGCCTCTCCTATCTGTAAAGAAGACTGAGACATAACTCCAAACATCTTCAGTTGTCACATTGCAACCCTAGACAATATAGTTGTTGTTTAAGAAAGAAGATATTTTAAAAGTTATTTTTAAAAGTAAATTCTTAGTGCAAGGTAGGCTCATTTGTTTATTCCCCTTGTGGTCATTTACACTGACTGTACGCTTACTGAGAAACCAGGGTCACATCTCTCCTCTGCACTGTTACATCCCAGTAGGCCCTCAATAATTCAGTATTTGCTGAATGCTTCCCAGAGATAATTTTAACTTGAGAACTGTGTCATTGTACATGATGAACCAAGGTTGTACTTAAAATTGCTACTGATACATGAAATCAATGTTTAGCCATTTGCTTTCATGGAAACACTAGCTTCCCTGAGGTGAGTTTTCTGTGGGTTTTCCTAATAGCTCGTACACATGAGCCCAACTAAATGTTAGTTTTGAATTTCCTAGGTAAAGTATTTTGAAATGATCTTCAGGAATCTAGTTAAACTCTCCAAACCCAGCGTTGGAAATATAGACAAGAATCTCAGTCCCATGTAGAGCCAAGTGACTTGTTCATTCCTATCTCAAAAGTGTTTTTACTTTCTTTAGAAATGAGAAATGACTTTGAATTTGTGTCTAGAACATAGTTGATACCAAACAAATACTTCCTGAATAACTCATGCTTTCACATAAATCTCAGGCCATGGGAATTAATGAACTTCCCATTAACTTTAAGTGAACGTGTTTGCAAATGATTATAAGACATAAAAAGAGAGAAATTGAGCATTTTCTTCATTTATTCAATCAATTTTATTTTCAAAATGTGACTTAAAATGGTAATTGGTAATTTTTAGTGTATTAACAAAGTTGTGCTAGCTGGCCGGTTAGTTCAGTTGGTTAGAGCATGGTGCTAATAATGCCAAGGTTGCGGGTTTGATCCCGTACAGCCCAGATGTCTAGTATTTGGGCGGTGCCTGTGGCTCAAAGGAGTAGGGCTCTGGCCCCATATGCAGAGGTGGTGGGTTCAAACCCACCCTGGCCAAAAACTTCAAAAAAACCCCAAAGTCACGCAACTGTCACTACTAATTTAAGAACATTTTTTCCCCACCGAAAAGAAACTGTGTACCAATCAGCAGCCCCTCCTCTTTCCCTTTTCCCCATCCCCTGGCAACTACCAATCCACTGTCAGGCTCTATGGGGTTCTTTATTCTGGACATGTTATATAAATGGAACCATACAACATGTGGTGCTTGGGGCAGGCTTCTTTCGCTTAGTGTAATGTTTTCAAGGTTTATCCGTGTTGTAGGACCTCCTAGGAGTTTATTCCTTTGTATGACTGAATAATACTCCATTATATGGACAGGTCACATTTTGCTCGCCCATTCATCCACTGAGGGGCATTTGGGCAGTTCCAACATTTTGGCAATGATGAATATGCTGGTATGAACATTCGTGTTCAGTCCACTAAACTGTTACCTGCCTTTTCTCTCAATTCTTCAATCACTAGAATGGAAAAGAAGTTACCCGTAACATTGCCCTAAATTAATAGGCTATAATTTCTTACTTGTTTCATTGAAACAATCCAAAATGCCTTTCTAAATTGCAGTTAATATGGCTTCTTCAAGGTTTGTCAACTTCTTTTGAATAAATATGTAACTGTCATACAGAAAAGTACACAAATCCTGAGTGATTTAATTCTCAACAAGCCAAGCACACAACCCAAAACAAGAGATAGAATATGATCCCCAGCTCAGAAGCTTCCTTGGGTTCCTGCTAATCCCACCACCTGCTCTGTAGAACAACTCCTCTCCCAACATTCACTGTAAATTAGTTTTTCTTGTTTTTTATCTTTACACTAGTGGAATTGCACAGCGCCTATGATTGTGGCTAACCCTGGTGATGTTTATCTGTATTGTTGTGTATCGCCATGATCTACTCATGTTCACTGTTTTTGCCTACCCCAAACATTTTGTTTCTTTGATAGATATAAAATGATTCAAATTTTTATTTCAATTTGATAAATTATGTTTTTCTAGAATTTGTTCATTTCGTCTTATTTTTCTCTTTTTTCTTGGTTAGTCCAAGGAGTCTATCAAGTTTATTAATCTCTTTAAATAAAGAACTTTTTATTTTGTTGATTTTTCTCTATTATACGTTTCTTTGTGTCCTTCCTTCTGTTTCTTTGGGTGTCATTTGCTATACCTTTTAAACTTCTCGAAAGGATATTTATAGCACTGATAGTCTTTCTTTTTTTTTCTACTGTATGAATTTAAGACTATATACATTTTCCCTTAAGCATAGCTAAAATTGCTTTCCATACTATGTAATGTGATGCTCAAAAATATTTTTGCATTTTCTTCATATTCCTTTTGTGATTCAGGGTTTTCTAGAAGTATATTGCTTAATAAGATATATTTGGAAGTTATCTTCCTCTTTGCTGTGAACAGCTAGCTTAGTTCCACAGTTGTTAGAGAACATATTCTTTAAAATTATAGTCCTTTGACATTTGTTAGGACTTGCTTTAAAACCCAACATATGATCAATTTTGATAGATGGTTCTTATGCACTTGAAAATCATGTGAATTCTACATTTGTTTAGAATCATGTTTTATATGCAACATTAGTTAAGGTTTATAATTTGGTGCTTCAAATCTTCTACACATTTTATTAATCTGTTTATCAGTGAAAGAATAGATATAATAGTTATAATTATAAATACATCTATTTCTGCATTCTATCAATTTTTTTCATTACCTGATGCTGTCTTATGAGATACATGCAAATGTGAAATTGTTATATGTTCCCAACATACTGACCCTTTATCATTATGAAACTTCCCTGTTTATTTATGGGAATGCTTTTTGATTCAACATTTACCTTATCTAGTATTATAATAATTCTTACCTTTCTTTTGGTCAGTATCTTCATGGTATATTTCTTTCTGTCATTTTTTTTCTCAAATTTTCTGGGGTAATCTTATATTTAGAATGTATCTTTTATAAATGGTATATATGTGGGTTTTGATTTTTTGGAATCAATTCTGGTAATCTTAGTCTTCTTACTTGGATGATTTTGTCCATTTCTTTTGTCCATTTACATTTATTGCAAGGACACTATATTTGTTTTTAAATCTACCAGTCTAAGTATTTGTTTAATATGCTCCTTCTTGACGTGCTTCTTTTGCTCTTATATCTTACCACTTATTTATCTTTTCTTCTTACCACTTTCTGAACTACTTATGTATTTTCTATAATTTCATATTTAGCTCTAATAACTTATTAGTTATACTTCATTTTCATTTCTCCTACTGATTTTGGAAAAACTATAGGATATATCTTTGACTTATAGAGTTTACTATAAATTAGCATTTTTACTACTTGCTAATAATGCAAGAACCTTAGAACATTTGAACATTTTTATTTCCTTTTTGAGATATTATCCTCATGTTTTAATTCTGCATCTATTTTGAATGTCACAAAAATACTATTGTTTTATTTAATAGAAACCTTTTCTACTTATTTGTCCTTTATTTATTCTTTCCTATTTCTGTGCCTCCGTGTGGGGTAATATTCCTTTTGGATAAAACATTACCTTTATTTTAAAAATAGTAAAGATCATCTGGTAACAAGTTCTCTCAGTTATTGTTTGTCTACAATCATCTTTTTTGCCTGAACTTTTTAAAGTATATTTCTATTGGATGTAAAAGCTTCATTGACAGGTTTTTTTATAGCACTTTGAAGAGAGTAATAGTTCATTGTCTTTTTATGTCTATTATAGTTTGTCACTGTTACTTTTTTCTCCTTTTTAAGAAATGTGTCTTTTTTCTCTGCCTTTAAAACATTTGTCTTTACTTTTAGCCATTTTACTATGACATGTTGAGTTGTGATTTAATTTGTATTGACTATACTTGTTCCTTAAACATCTCTATTTATAACCATATCACTTCAAATATTTCTTTTAACCCATTTCTTCCCCCCACACACACACCCAGGATTCTAATTTACACACACATACACATATAATAAAGACTCATGTGTGTTTAAAATATATAGGCTTTCTATGCTCCTGCTGACCTATTTTATTAAGATCATCAATCCTCTTTTTGGCACTGTCAATCTACTATCCATCCACTGACTTTTTAATTTCACTAATTATTTTAAATTATGCAACTTGTACTTCTGTTTTTAATAGAATTATCTGCTGAGACTCTTCATCTTACATACTTTCTTGAATATTTTACACAAGTGATTTAAAATTCAATGTCTGATAACTCCAGTATCTAGATTACTTCTAACTCTTTTTCTATTTTTAGTATTTTTCTGTTTGGTCACTTGTTATGGTCCCATGGCATATGAAATGTTTAAAGATAACTTGAGACTCTGGCTGGTGATTCCTCCAGAAAGGATTCCCTATTGCTTCCTGTGAATACATAAGAGCATGAACAGATGACTTTAAATCCGTCAGAGACTGAGTTGGTTCACAGGTGGGTTTCAGTTTTTCACAAGGGCTAGTCTTCCCAGCTTCCCTTCCTTCCTGGACACAGCTTCCCTGGCATCCTAAATGGAAGTCTGTTTACACTGAGAAGGACTCATCTACTTGGGCAGACTTTGAATTTCCCTTGCCCTCCCAGTCCCTTGACTCTGCTAAAGGCTCTACATGGCTTACTGCCTCTTAGCCAGCACTTCCTGCTCAGATGCTTCACCTCTGGCCCTTGAGTCCTTACATTTGGTAAATGTCTTGAAGACAAAGATTCTGTTGAGCATCAGCCTCACTTGAGTGAATTTCACTTCTGTCCAGGATCCTGGACTCTCCAGTTCTGGCCGCCTTAGTCGCTCCTCAGCACCTTCCAAAAGGTGAAGGGTTTCGTATTAAATCCTTGTTCTGAAGTTATTCTAGATTTGAGGGTTGGTCTAGAAGTTTGCCCCAATTATCATAAACAGAGAACAAAATCCGGATATCAGATTTTGATCTGGGGTATAAGGAAGAAAGCCACAGACATTGTGCCTATGGAATTCACTCCAGCACAAGGCATAATAATTTCCCTAAAAATATGGTTTGCAGAAGTATAATTGAATAGTTTGACAGTATCCCTCTCATCTCCTACCAATTGCTTCAAAATGAGTTTATTTTATTAAGAAGTTTTACATTTTTTTAAGCGTCTTCTCCTTGATATTGACAATCAGGAAGTGACTCTAAAGCTAAGCAAGGTGAGCTCTGTCATTAGAGGCCACGTCACCATGAATATCTATCTATAGTTCCCTAACTCCTCTGGGTCTTTTCATTTGTTTTGGGTAGTTAGTGGTTCTGGGTATGAAGTTAGGAAACATGCCTTTAATATTGCCCTTTTTAGCGAGAAGTCTAACTGTAGTAAATATATTTATCTAGTCCTCCAAGACTTCCATGCAATATTTTGAGTACTTTCAATGAAACTCTCCTCCTTTCATAAGAGTTTATTTCCCTTAGGAGAGCCCTTTAAATTCAGGTGCACCTGTGTCTAAACACTGACCATGTAATTACACATTCTGCTTATTCTGTTGGCTCAGCAGAGATAAATCCAGAAAGTCAACCATATATTTCTTCAAAGATCAAACCCATTTCAATTATCTGACTCAAGTGACTTTTCTGGAGGGTGGAGTCTGAGACATTTTAACAACCAGATAAATCTTTGAGGATGATTAAATGTTTTTCTGACTCTCTCTTCCCATGAAGCTTTTTATAGCCATTATGGTGAAATATGTAACACTTGTTTTCTATGATGCTGTGAAATCACGTATCTGACAGTTTTTTATGTGGCTGAGGTTTTAAATAAAACCAAACATACACTATTGGGATCCCTATTTCATGCTTTATATACAGGGATGGGGAACCCAACATGTAAAGAAATGGAATATTTGTAGAGTTTGAAGAGAATAGAGAACAGTGTGATTTCAGTGCCACGGTACCAGCAATTTCCAACTCTGTAAACAGTAATATCTCTCCCAATTATCTCAGTTCTTGGTCTGTCTTGCCCCAGTCAACACTTTGTCCAAGGACTCCAAGGCGCTCCTCTGCTGTAAATTGCATTCCCGACTTCCCAGAGCATAACTGAAGAGGGTTTAGCTGCAAAACAGCCAACACCCTCATTGCATTTATCTTCTCTTTGAAGGAGTGAGTTCATTGCTCTCATCTCCTGAGCCAAGGTCACAGAAAAACGTAAAGCCACCAACTAATCCTCGCAGTATTCAAAGACCAGACACACTTGAAATGGCAAGTCTGCGGGGGGATTTCCTAACTAAAAGAGAGCGAAGGAAAACATTCCACAAATATGAACAGTGATCTATAGACAGAATTAAACTCCCAGATACTATATACTTCCAGCGGAGGGAAAAGGTGGTGTGGGCGCTCCTAGGTTTAATTGTTCATAGGCAGCAGGATGAGATATCTTGTGTGCTTGAAAATGCTCATGCTGGTTGTAAACTGTGGGTGTAATGTCAAAACATTTGGATTTTTTTAAGTGAAAAAAAAAATTAATCTACCCTGTGGCTGTTTCTTCAAGTCGCTCCTGAAGGTAGACCAGACAGGCGGATGATTTATAGCATTAATCACTCCTTCATAATTATATTTGTGATGGGTTGAGCCCCATCACCTCTGTGTGAGCCTCTATGCAAATTCTGTCTCTGCAAACCCTGTGGTTATGCTCCAGGGTCACCAGCAACTCAGTGGCAATAAAAGCAATTTTTCACTGCAGCTGCCAGAGTCTTACCACTAAACCACTCCATCGCACAGGGGCCTCTGAAGACTTCATCCATCTGTTTCTGTTCAAAGATAATATACTCACACTAAGCAACAACCACAGAGCAATAAAACATCCACTTTGTAACTCCAAGAATACAGCATTCATACGCCTCTGTAACATGGTGTGCAAAACGAGAGCTTAAGAGTCAGGAAATAGGAAGCAAAGATAGGGCAGGATGGAAAATGAAGTGTCCAAGCCCACACTACACCCAGAAGCCCGTTTGTACTGGACAATTTTAGAAATAAGATCACTGAGTCTGATGCATCTGTGGTCCCAAACTGCCCACCGGGCCACAGCCCGCCTCCATCTCAGATGACATGGAAGCTCTGTTTAGAGCCAAACATGCCAAGTTCTGTGTGTTCTCTTCTCCCGGGAATGCCAAGAACATGTGTGTTCTCTTCTCCCGGGAATGCCTTTCCCTTCTTTTGTGCCTGAAAAACTCCAATTGATCCTTTGACACTTAAATCATAAATCCCCAGGCAGTTTGTTTGCTCTTCCTCTTGCCCCAGCACACGTTGGCGCTGCACTTAGCACCATATTATCACTCCACCTTTTAGTCAGCTGCTCACAGTCTGTCTCCCTAGCACCATTGGAATCTTGAGTATTTGGGCACCTGCCCCTTTCACCACTGCCGCTGGGGCCAAGAACAGGGGTGACATCAAATGTTTGACTAAGGATGAATTTATTATTCATGCAGCCAATAGTTATTACAGACCCGTTTCAGCTTCCAATGTACTATTAACTATTCTTTTATTTCATTTTATATATAGTTCCCTGTAAACCATTATATTTTGTGTCTATGTAATACTATATAATGTATTCTGTTCTATTATGTACATACCCTAATATACATATATGCTATTCTAACTTGTCATATGTAACATTTATGCTCCAGGGAGCTATGTTACTATTTACTTCTTAATGTCACTCTCCCCAAATTAGAATATAAGATCCCCAAGAAAAGAAACTGTCTCTTCTGTCTCTTGTTGTGGCCTCGGTGCCCAGCCTGGCATGTAGCATATGCCCAAGTAATTGATGAATAGGTGAAAAAATGATAAATGCTAGACAGCAGAGACAATGAAAAAATTAAAGAGCCATGTTGTTGAAAAGGACTTTGGAAGGAATCTCATCCAACCCATTGGTTTTGTAGATGAGGGATGCTGCTGGGGGCAGATAAGAGAGCCCAGACCAATCTCACTGTGACAGAAAATGCTGCTGCCAGTGAAAATTCAAGGCCCTGCACTAATAGAACTGGTCATGAGCAAACCTGAAATTCATCATTTTACTATGAGGTGCTGAGAGCCGAGACGGTTGGAGTTAAATTTCTTTGCAAAACTGAATTAACTAATCTACATAAGCTGCAGAGGGCCCTGAATCTACTTCTCTGTCAGTCAAGTAAAAAAATGCAAACCAAAAACAAGAAAAGTCAATGTTAATAAATAATACATAAAGGAATCGTTAGAATGTAGACAGGCTCAACTTCTCCTGTGAGGTTTTCTTTTTAAAACACAAAGGTAAGGCAACGTTCCATAGCTCCAGTGTTCTGTGAGTTCTTTCTTCTACATGGGATTAAACAAAATAATCCAGAATTGACTTAATATATTCATTTCTTTCCAAACTAAAATTCGTTTTTGTTACAGACTAGATATAGGTTCCCTAATGTTGGCAGCATTTTACGTTTGCTGTTGAGAGATTCCATGAGAAGGGCCTTCACCTGAGTGTGTCTGCATTAGTGTGTGTTATGTTAGAGTGTGATACCATCGCTTTGTGAAGTGCGTCCCTTCATTCGTCCACCTGCCTACTCAGCACCCATGTCCCCACGCCCTCTCCTGGGCAGCCTCTGTGCTAGGTGGAGGGCAGGTGGCGAGGGAGACACAGAGTCCCTAACCTGGTGAAGGGGAGGTGTGGGGGCGGGGGGTGAAAGCAACCAGCAGCCAACAAATGGATCCGTGATGACGCCTGGTAATAAGGCGGAAAGGGGGGAAATTACCAGGGAGCGGGCTGCATGGGCACCTGCTGCAGGGCTCAGGGAGGCCTTCTCAGAGGAGGTGACATTGATTGTGACTCTATGAGTTTCCTGTGGCTGCCCTAACAAGCTATCACAAACTGAGTGGCTTAGACAACTGATATTTACTCTTTCACTGTCCTGGAGCCCAGAAGTCCAAGATCAAGGTGCTGATGGGGTTGGTTCCTTCTGAAGGCTGTGAAGGGGAATCTCTTCCAGGCCTCTCCCCTCCCCTCTGGTGGCTCGTGGGCAATCGTGGGCATTCTTGGCTTGTCCACATGTCACCTAGCCTCTGCCTTCACCTCGGCATGCCGTACTTCCTGCACACATGTCTGTGTCCCCACGTCCTTTTTGTATATTAAGGACACCAGTCGTATTGGTATAGGACCTGCCACAATAACCACATTTTAAATCAATTCCCTCTGTGAAGACCCTGTTTCCAAATAAGGTTACCGAGTGTTAGGACACCGACATGTCCTTGCTAGGGGACCCAACTCAAGGCCTAACAGTGAGACTTGATGCAGATGTGGTGGGTCTGTGTGAAGACCCCAGGCAGGGAAGGGCAGGAATGGATGGGGGAGCTGAGAGCCAGGGGTGTGGCTGGAGCACTGCGGAGGGAGCAGGTGTGAGCCTGGAGAGGGAGGCAGGAGCCAAGCAATGCGGGCAAGATGAGGAGGCCGGGTCTGCTCCAAGAGCTGGGGGAGGACATTGGCAGACACCAAAAGGCACAAGGAGTGACACTGCGAAACTCAGAGCCCCCGGACTGCCCAGGAATACTGTTGCCCACAAGGGTGAGTGACTGGCCAGGAAGTTGCTGGGAACACTGCCAACAATGACATGTGACACCCCTCCTATGTCCTACACGGAAGTGGGAATAGTACCAACCACCGGGAACCACATTAGCAGACATTGACACGACAACGTCTGAGCTTATGAAGCCCCTCCACAGTTCTCTCTCTCTGTCTCTCTCTCTCTCTCTCTCTCTCTCTCTCTCTCTCTCTCTCTCCCTCCCTTCCCTTCTCCCCCTTCCCTCTCTCCCTCTCCCTCTTTCTACCTCCCCCCTTCCTCTCCCTCTCCCTCTCCTCCTCTCTTTCTCCCTCTCTCTCTTTCTCCCCCTCTCCCCTCCCTCTCGCTGTCTGTCTCTCTCTCCCTCTCTCTCTTTTTCTCCCTCTCTCCCTCTCTCTCTCCCTCTCTTTCTCTCTCTTTCTCTCCCCCTTTCTCCTCCCCCTCTCTCTCCCCAAGGCTCAGACAACCCAGCAGCCCAGATGTCCACCTTATGCAGATGAGGAAACTGATCCCTCCCCCAGGGTCCCTGTGGGAGCTACATGCTAAGATTCTGACTTCTGCACCTGTGTTCTCCTTGCAAATTTAAAGGGATGTCTTTCCTCAGCACAACCAGCGTCCATCAACAACAGCCGCTCTGTCGTGATTCTTAAGAGCGGCAGCACCAGTCATTCTGTCCGCCTGTCGGTCCAGCACTCCTCTGACTTGCTCTGTAATGCTCTGGTTGTTAAATACGCATCTCACAGCAAACAGGAAGACTGGAAAGCACCTGCCTTGAGCCCCACAGGGACAGAGATCTTTTCCTGCCTCCCTAGGTCACTCCTGCCAGTGTAGAGACAGGTGCTGTGACCACAACACCCCTTCATGGTGTGGGGCCTGAGGCCCGGGGAGTGGAAGTACTTGCCAGACTCCAGATCTCTCACTCCTCGCCCTCCACGAAGCGGCTTCTGTGCTACCAGGAAAGGGTTATCGACTGGCCGGCTCAGCGCCTGGAGCAGCCAATTTTCAGAGCGTTTCTGCCCAATTCAGCTGCAGCTGTTACAGTCCTGCTCCACGCTCTTGCTCTTCAGGTCAGCTCTCTAGGATTCCTGCCAGGCCTGTCCCTCCGGGAACATCCATCCCATTTTCTCATTACACTGGTGCTCCAGGGGCTTGCAGAAACAGTCCGGGTTCATCACCTCCATTCCCCACTATACTTGAACTTACAAACATCTAATCTCTGCCTCCCTCCTTCCTCTCACCTCACCTGCCTCTCTGCCCAAATCAGGACATTTTCCACAAACCCAGGATATAAGAGCAGCATAAAAAAATATTCTGTCTTGGGCAGCACCTGTGGCTCAAAGGAGGGTGCCGGCCCCATATGCCAGAGGTGGTGGGTTCAAACCCAGCCCCGGCCAAAAACTGCAAAAAAAAAAAAATATATATATATATCTACACACACACACACACATATATATATTCTGTCTTAGGCTCACCAAAACAAGTTTAAGTTAGCCTTTCTCCCTCCATAATTTCTTCAGATTTAAAACAGGGAGGGAGAAGGAGATGATCCCTTAGTAGCCAATGAATTCATTTAACAACCTTGTAGTTTTTTTGTTGTTCTTTGTTTGTTTGTTGTTGTTGTTTGCAGTTTGGGGCCAGGGCCAGGTTTGAACCCACCACCTCTGATATATGGGGCCGGTGTCCTACTCCTTTGAGCCACAGGTGCTGCCCTAACAACTTCGTAGTTTTATTTTGATAGGTCCATTGGATGTGTGATCACATCTTAGGAGCAAAGACTATGTGAAAAACGTTCATCCATGTTACTAACTTTTAAAGCCAATAATTATAAAGTGCTTACCTGTGTGAGGCACTATCCAAAATGCTTTCAAAAGTCTCAACTCATCTAATTCTCACGATAGCCCTATATATGAGTGCTCATATTGTGCCCATTTTAAACATGAGGAAACTGAGGCACTGGAGCATGCTGGATGTAAGTGGTGGGCCAGAGAGGTGAACCCATAGCACCTGGTACCAGAGGTCAACTCTGGAAGTTTCTGGAAGGTGAGTTCAGCGCACCTGTATTCCTCCTATGGCCCTATAGAAAAATGAAAGAAGCCAGGCCCCCCAGACTAGCCTTTTCTAGAAAATTCTAACAAATAGGTCAAAAACTCTCATGATGAACACAGCAACATTCTTGAAAAGATACTAACATTTCCACACTTTAATACATTCATGTACATATCTACTTTAAACATCTTCCTGTATCGCTATGGATAGCTTATAATTGATTCACCAATCATTACATATCATGATTAAGATCCAGGTTTTACTTCCTGGAGAATTCAGGCAAAGGCCTATAAAACAAGAAAAACTTTGCTTCATTAATGAGGGTGATTTTTATATTACTCTGCTATCTCTACATGGTGATTTTCAGATCCTTTCTAATTTATGATGGTGCTGTTACTACAGTTTCATGATCATTAATGAGATAATTTGCTCCTTGGAGTTCACTAATCTTTGGGAATTTGATATACTTGTCCTGAGTTAACAGGGGTGGAAGCAGCCGTAGCTTCCTCGTTCATTCACTCCCCACTCGTGAATCAAACACAGGCTGGAAGCTGGAGCTTTAGAAAAGATGGGCAGATTCTTGACTTTGTGAGGCTTAACAGGAAAGACAGATTTTAAAGTACTGCAAAAGGGGTGAGTCCTACAAATAAATTCCGGGACCTTCGTGAACATGACCTAAGAGAAACAGACCTAGTCAAGGTCTGGGAAGGTCAGGTCATAAAGTAAGTTTTTGTCCTTTCAGTCTTGGCTCTACTAGGTGAAGTGAGGAGAGGTTGTAAAGGATAGCTCAATCTAGACAGAGCAAACAGCCATGTGCAAATGCCCTGGAGCGCACATAACCCTCCTGTGCTGGGGCTGACTTGGATAGTGTGAGTCAGGGATAGGTAGGAGAGGTGGCCCATGCCCAAGTGTGTGCTGCCAAACAACAGACTTCAGTAAGCCACGCGCCTGAAGCTCCCCCAGATCATTCCCCAGTCAGAACTAACTGGCTCTCTTTTCTCTCCCCTGGGCTTTTCCAGTGCTCCTCCCTCACCCCCCATCACAGCGCATGTTGGATCAGCGTTATTGGAATCCATTTCTGCCTCTTCCAAACTGGAGCTCCTTGAGGCCAGACATGGCTTCATTTGTCATGGTCCCGCCTTTAGCCACAGAGTGGTGTGCACAGAGGGAACACGGAATAGCTGTTGCTTTAAATCAAGTCTAACAAACAGTGCCGTTTCCCAGCACCCCCACAAACAGGAACAGCTGTCTCTGCTCGTCGCCCCTGGGTGCACGGCTTAGCACAGGCTCGGCTCAGCACTGTAAATCTGCATACCAGAGCCTGCAGCATTTAGCTGTCTGGTTATAACCGCCAAGCATTGGCCTCTCACATCACGGGCACTGGGCCCTGGTGCTCAAAAGAAAGTCTCAAGAAACGCCAGCAAACTAAATTGACCACTTGTACCAGCCTAATATAGAAATGGTCAGGATTTCTCTTTTCCTTCAGCTCTGGGAAATTGAAAAGACAAATTACTTAGAAGAAGGATGAGGCTGGAGGCTCCCTCTTCCCCGTGAAAATCTCAGTTTCTCCAGAATGATGGATCCTCATCTGCACTCAGTTTGCTCTTAGGAGCAGAAATCCACGTGGAACCAACAGGAACAGACCCTGGCATGAGCCCCTGACCTCTGGTGCGGCCGCGCACAGGGGTTCAGAGGATGCAGTTGGAGGCTCTGTGTCTGCAGCTCTGCCTCTCTCCTGGTGGCAAGGAAGGTGCCTTTTGGCAGCCCTGAGGGCCTGGGACCCCCCCCAAAGGCAGGAGCAGCCCACACCCGTGTGTGAGCTGGGAGGCTGCTTCCTGGGGCGAGCACCTGACACAGGAGCGGTGTGAGCGAACGGGCTCGCAGCTGCTTCTAGAGCTGCTGGTCTGTTTTTTTTTTTTTTTTTTGTAGAGACAGAGTCTCAATTTATCGCCCTCGGTAGTGTGCTGTGGAGTCACAGCTCACAGCAACCTCCAACTCCTGGACTTAGGCGATTCTCTTGCCTCAGCCTCCCCTTTCTGGGACCACAGGCACCCGCCACAACGCCCGGCTATTTTTTGATGCAGTTTGGCTGGGGCTAGGTTTGAACCCGTCACTCTCGGTATATGGGGCCGGCGTCCTACTCGCTGAGCCACAGGCGGCACCCCCGGGAGCTTCTATAATGTCTCTACTGACCCACCCCTGTCAGTACTGACAGGCATGTGGCTGTCTCATCTTCCTCACTTCCTAACTGTTCTGTGACAGACTACTGTTCTATTGACAGGCATGTGGCTGTCTCATCTTCCTCACTTCCTAACTGTTCTGTGACAGACTCCAGGCCAGAGGGCCCAAGGAACACAGGCGGAACCTTCAGCCGCCCAGACACGTTGTCGCAGGCAGCCGTGCAGGGGACTGTCTGGGAATAACGGGATTGACGCCGTCACCCCCATGGGGCGAGAGATGGCGGGATGAGGGGCTAGAAGGGTAGGATGCAGGGACGTGAGCGTCGCTCTGCAGCATTACTGTGAGCCAGGCACAGCGCAGGGGATCTAAAGAGGAATAAATCAATACGTGATACTCCGGACATGTCGTACGTGTGTGGTTTCCAAACACGCAGGGGAAGGGAGAGAGGTCTTCATTCTTTCTGTTTAACCCCAACCAGTCCCTATTACTGCTCACCTGGTAGCTGCACTCTACCTCTGCACCGTCACCACGGCTCTCCTTTGCCCCTTCTCTCTTCCTCAACAGAGAACTTAGCCGCCTCTTTCAGATTCAAAATAGATCCCAGTGGAAGAGGCAATGGAGCCAGGATCAGAAGCAGACTCTGGCACAGGCTGCCAAGTCTCTTCCTTGACTGAATGCAATCCCAACCCCCTGCAGACTCCGTGTCCGCACCCCTGCTGTAACACCTGGAGATTGTCCCCTGATATCACTGTGCCTCTACCCCCAGCACTGTCTGGACTCCCCCTGACCACCCCCTCTCTCTGACCCCACCCCTGCTCTGACCACGCCCTCACTCGGACCACACCCTCTCTCTGGCCCCACCCTCGCTCTGACCACGCCCTCCCACCTGTCCATTTTTTCCTCAGTTCTCATGCCTCCAGGCTAATTTTGTTTGTTTTTTGTTTTTTGTTTTTTACACGCATTTTATTTTTTTTTATTTATTTAATTTTTATTAAATCATAGCTGCGTACATTAGTGCAATCAAGGGGTACAATGTGCTGGCTTCATATACAATCTGAACTATTTTCATCAAACTGTTTAACATAGCCTTCAGGGCATTTTCTTGTCCATTTCTTCCTCAGTTCTCATGCCTCCTGGCTAATTCTTTAAAAATTCCTATTCTTGGACCTAAAGATTCCACCTCCAAGAACGACAAACCGGACATGAATGAACATACATATACAGAAACAGGGTTCCCAGGAGGACTGATCTGAACAGCGCCAGTTCTAGACACTAGTTAAAAAAGAGGTCAGTTGCAACACTTTCTAGGGTGCTTTATCTTCCTTCATCTGGATAACCCACTACTGCCCTGCCTACAAGGAATTTGAATAGTTTCTTTTTCTCCTTTGTCACAAGTGTGTTTTCTGTCTGCAGTGATAGGCCACATCCCTCCCTTTCACCCTTGCAGCCTCCTGAGATGTCTAGATTCCTGTAGACCTGGGGGGAGAGTCTTGTGCATCATTGAGCAAAATCTGACCTAAGACAATAGTTAATTGTCTCTGATTCTAAGAGTAACCACAATCCCTTCACAATCGTACTTTTTATTTGCAAGCTGCAGTGTGTCCTCTGGATCTATTTAGTATTTCATTAACAAGTGAAGATAAACACGAGGCAATCTGGGTACTTTCCTGGCTGGGTTTGTGTTGTCTGTAGCCAGCCGGCTATCCCAGTTTATTTGTACCCTTTTCCCACCTGAAAATTTGAATGGCTGATTTGTGAAATAAAATTGAAATGGCTCAATCTGTCTAAAAGCTTTCTATGGGCTTCATATTTTTACCTATTTTTTGAAGAAATTTTAATAGTGCCTCTGAGTTTTTAAAATCATCAGGAAACCTGCAATCAGGATGGTTATATTTTCACCAATATCAAACATGGGGCATATACATAAGAAGGCTCTCAATACTATTTGTTGAATGAGTAAATTTTCACAGTAACTGGTAATTGCTGGTCTATAAAAGCTCTCTTCCTTATGTTTCTGCAATTGAGTAAAAATGATTTTCATATTTGTAACAGACTAGACTCATTTCAAATGGAAATATTAATCTGTAATTGCTCTTGTACAGGAATCAGCAAGTTCAAGGCAGAAATAACAAAGCCAGTTAACCATATGTTTTACACCTGCACAGTCTACCTAAATAGAGATTGCCCAAATAAGTTGTGTTGGCTGCCTGAAAACTTCCTCATAAGATTTTTAAAATATATTTCATAGTCAAGATTTTAAAAATATATTTCATGGTCAAGATGTTGCCGCATCCTCTCAGGACTAATTCATATCAGGCCAAGAAAAATTACATTTTCCCATTTACATTCCAAAGTCTGAACTTTTATTTTATAAATGAATTTTCCCTCCAATTCAGAAAGCACTGGCTACATTACAAATTTTAATGCTACTATTATAGGATCATAATTTTAAAAACCCAGGGTTCTCCAAGGGCTACAGCAGCATGCCATCTCTCCACTTTATTAAAATGAATGAACAGATGTACAATTTATTTCTGCCGAGCTATCATCTAAATTCATAAGCTATTTCTCATGTGTCTGAAATCCATGTTGGTTTCCCATTTTCTTTGCCTTAGAAAAAAAATTACACTCCCTCATTTATCACTCTGGGGACACAGGCAAGAAGTCTACTCTCCACTTCATTCACTTTATACTAATATCTTCGACACAATTTAAATCCCATCTCTTCAAGGCTATTCAATGAGAGCAAGACAGTGGAACACCCAGCATCCAATTGAAAAACTTCTCGGTCATCTATGAAGACGATTGACAAGCCAGGTCATGTGAGCTTCCACCTTAGCAGGTGCAGGGGGAGGGCGTTTACAATAGCCTTGAATCCATTCAGGTAGATAAGGCAGTCTGGGACCATCGAAGCTGAGAATCAGGGTCAGCAACTGAAATGTACCTTAGCTTCCATCTTTTATAAGAAGAAAGAATCCTCAAACCACCCTTATTTCCCATGTGCTACTTGTTATTGGCAGTTAGTCCCCAGTGGGAGACAATTAACATATTCATCTTGGGCTAATGGACAGTTAGCCAAGTTCTGAAGACCCACGTGTTGGTCTCAGACCTGCCTTGTACCCCTACACCACCATTTTCCAACTGAGATCAGGCATATATCTTAACCTCTATGAGATCAGGCTTACTTATTGGGAAAATGGGAATAAACAGACCTACCTTGTAATAAGGGTTAAATAAAGTAGAGCATTTCAATGCCAACATCACTAACATATGACAAGCACAGTGCCTGGCATGTGGTTCAATAAAGGGGCCATGGTAATGATCATGGCATCCCAGGGATGTATCCCTGCCCCATAACACTTGGGCTGAATTTACAGAGAATCTCCCCCCCTCCCTTCCTCAGCCTTGTATTTGCTGGTCTGGTCCAAGGGAAATGTAAGGAAGGCATTTGAAGCCAGCAAATGCAATCCATGAGTGTAACTTGGAAAGGATACAGAATGAAGCCCTCAGGTTATCTGGCAGAATTCTGCTCCCTGGAGAATTCTATTTATGAGATTCTGCCCAAACTGGGCAGTAAAACTTGGCTGTGTTTCTAGGTTGGCATGCAAACTGGCCTTGCATCTATAAATGCATTTCAGGTTTGGGGCTTTAATAGGATTTTGAGTGGTTAGATTTTTTTCTCTTCCTTCCATGGCCCTGTTGTTTGGAGAAGAAATTGTGTTCCCTTCGTTTTCCTGTCTTTCTGTGCCCTTCCTGTAATTTCACATGACATTTTGATAGAGAAAGGCAGGTTCTCCCGATCTCTTCAAGATCCATCTGCATAAAAATGGTGGTGTTCTTTCATTTAGCAGAAATGTAGTTTCACATGGACAGTGTCAATAGGGCAAGCTTCCCAAAGAGCAGGAATGCTTTGAGAGGAAAGGAAACAGGGAAGTCACCTTCAGAGGAGATGCTCCTTAGGGAACACTGAAGTGCCATTAGCCAGAGCCCACACAATAAATTGTTTTTGAAGGGAGCCAGGAACTCATGACAGCTTCTGGCAGAAATCTGTGTGCTTTGCCGATGGTCTGTGATTAAAGCGGCTCCTGTTATCACCGATGAACTTGTCAGGTGTTCACGGGAGAAGGAACTCTAGGCAATTCCTTCATCTCCATTTGACCAAATCATGTGTCATGGTTGTAGGTCCTGGACCTCACAGAAGAGATCCAAAAGTATTGCTCACCAGCTGAGCCAAGTCATAAAATAAGCTGTCCATATGTCAAGGCTTCTTTTAGGCTTTGAAATTCCAATGAAAAAGCAAATGCCATGACAGGAATGTGACTTTGAGAATATAAGATTTTAAAACATAATGAACCCAATTATTTTGATCTGTGAAGTCTCAGAAGATAGAATCCAGGGAGAGGACAGAGGGAAGGAAGGAGAAGAGGCTTAATTTGCCTGGTTCTCAGTTGTCACTGTCACACTGCTACTTGGACTGGAAGGACCATTTTTATGACCTCAAAATCCCAGTTTGTTTCTGAGATCTTGTATTCACCAGGTAGAATGGAACCGCACAGCAGAGATGGTGTGGGTAGCAGGTGACTCTTCATTTCAGCCCATGTCCTTCAGTCACCAGCTGCTGGATATTGTGAAGGTTGCTCTGACTCTTTTGGCCTTGGGGTCCTCAGCTGGGGGAGTTGGTAAGGAAGGCCACCAGCTCCATGCGGGACAAGGTGCTGAGCGCTTCCTATGGGTTGTCATGTTTAATTGTCACAATCTCTGCTTGAGGTGCTTTCTGCTAGTCACAGACATTTTGTCCCCTTTGAACCCGTGTAGCTGAGTCTGATTAAGGATGCCTCATCACGCTTGGATGAAAGTTTGTACCAGCATTAATTTCATTGTCTAAAGACCCAGGAATTGTCCCATGAATACAGTGGCTCAGGATGTTTCCACCCATGGTTGAAGAGCAATCTAAAGTTATAATTTTGAGCACATTGACAACAGTTTTTAGAAGCCCCCATCACTTTCTAATAGACTCTCCTTGGCTGGATCAGCACAAAAGGCACATTTGCCAGATTAGAAAGGGTTTATTTTCATGTTGCAGAGTCTTTTCTTATAGGGGTTCATGGCTTCAATGAAAACTCTTTTTGTTTTTCTTCTGCTGTTAATTTTTAAATGGCTGCAGAATCACAGGAAGTTGCAAAAAATAGTGTATAATAATAATAATTAAAATATATAATAAAAATAGTATATAAATACTATATACTAGTATATAAATACTAATCACAGGAAGTTGCAAAAAATAGTATATAAATAGTATATAAATAAAATATATAATAAAAATAGTGTATAATAATAATAATTCAAACCCTTCTCTTATTTCCCTCCATGGTAATATCCCCTATAACTAGTACAATACCAAGACTAGAGAGTTAATACAGACACAGTATCATTAGACAGAACTGATGGAGTTTCCACCCATTTTTGTGGTTTGTGTGTGTTTGTGTGTGTGGAGTTGAATGTATTTGATCACACATACAGGTTTGTGTAACCACTACCACCACCATCGGGATATAGGATCTATGACAAAAGGGCTGCCTTTTACCACCCCTTAATGGTTGCACCCACCTTCTTCTTACTCCTGGTCTTGTCCTCTGGCAACTACTAATCTATCCTCCACTTCTAGAGTTGTCAGCTCAAGATGTCATGTAAATGGAATTATGGTGTATGAACTCTTTGAGATGAACTTTTTCCCTAAATATATATCACCCTAAAGAGTGATCCAGTTAGGTGCATGTGCCCACAGTTTGTGCTTTTTTATTGTCGAGTAGTATTCCATGGTATGGTAAAAGAGTCTGTTGAACCACTCACCTCCTGAAGGATAATTGGCTTGTTGCTAATTTGAAGCTATTGCAAATGAAGCTGATATGAACACCTGCATACAGGATTTTTGGAAACATAAGTTTTCATTCTTCAGGGATGAATGCCCAAGGTACCAGTTGCTGGGCCATATATAAAGTACATGTTAGTTTTATAGGAAATTACCGAACTATTTTCCAGAGTGGATGAGCTTTTTTTGTTCTCACCAGCAATGTATGAGAAATCCAGTTTCTCCACATCTTCACCAGCATTTGGTGTTATCACTATTTTTAATTGTAGACATTCTGGCAAGTGTGTAATTTTCTGATTTTAATTTGCGTTTCTCTAACAATGAATATTAGATATCTTTTCATGTGCTGTGTTCTTTTGGATCAAATGTCTGATCAGATCTTTTGCCATTTTCTGATTGAATTTATTTTTAAGAGTTGTTTATGTAGTCAGCATACAAGTTCTTTGTTAGAGGTTTGGCTTAGCTTTTGAAATATTAATAGAGTATTTCATAGAACAAACGTTTTTAATTTTGTTGTGCCTAGAGTGTGCTTTCTGTGTCAACTCTAAGAAATTCTTTGCCTTCCCTACGTGCTCAAGATTTTGTCTTCTGTTTTCTTCTAAAAGTTTTGTGTTTTACATTTAAATTCATGATTGTTGACCTGGTTCAATTACTCGGCTGAGCTAGAAGGTTCTAATGAGGCACAGAGGTAACCAAAAGGGAGAGGAACTTAAGATAAAACTGGAGCGGCTCAGGCACTATGGAAAGTGAAAGTAACTTACAGGAGCTTCAGGGTAACAGAGAGAGATTTTATTTAGGAAAAGCAACGAGAAAGTTTAGAGCACTTCCAAAGAGAGTTGGAAGTGGGTCCCACTCCTGAAGAAGATGCAAACATCTCCAGCAGTATAAATACTCTGTTTGAAATTGGCTGCAAATCTGTCACTGGCTTCTCTGCGCCTCCGGGCAGTATTGCCCTTTCCTATTGGTCAGTGATGGTCTCTTTCTATTGGCCACTGGTTACCTAGGTTACTGCACCCCCCCCCACGTTCCCTTGGGCCCTCCGGACTCCCCGGTTCCCCAGCGCGGATTTTTCTCCCGCCCACCCTCTGAAGCCCCTTTCTTAGTGCCCCTTCTCAATGATCCATTTTGAAGTGATTTTTGTATAAGATGTGAGGTTTGGGCTGAGATCATTTATTTGCCGATGGAGAATCTTCCATTGAATTGCTACTGTCCCTTTGTTTAAAAAAAAAAAACAAACTCATTCTGTTCTATCTGTGCAGACCTATGTCTAGGTTCTCTATTCTGTCTCCTTGATCGAGGTCTTGATTACTGAGCTGTAGCTTAACATCAGGCAGAGTGATTCCTCCTGCTTTGTTCTTCTTTTTCAAAAGTATATCAGAAAACAATCTTAAATGCACTTTGCATTCAATAGCATTTTATACCTTCCAAAATTATTTTTTCTGATTAAAGCATAAGTCGTTTCCATTGTAAAGAAACATCAAAATATCATAAACATCTGATGGAAAAAGCTAACAGATCTCTCCACTCACCTGAGAGACGACTACTATTATGATTTTTCCTCTTGGCATATTTCAAGTCCTGCTTTTACATTTACAAAAATGAGAACCTACTATGTTCACTGTACCACAATCTATATCATTGGTAGGAAAGACCAAGTGAAATGTTATTAATTCAAGTAGAAAGCTTAGCCCAGTGCCTGCCACATGGGAACGCCTTTGCTGCTGTTAGTTTTATGTTTCCCCTTTGGCTCTTGCTACCTGCTTTGGGTGGTCTTGGCCTTTCTTTATGGCAGCAAAAAGCAGAGAACCCTCCCTAATGTTTAGTTGGCCAAGGTGGTTTGCAGAAGCCATCAGGGGAATGAGTTCTTCTCTCTCCCATGCAGGTTTCCTTCCAGATGGATTGAATGAACATGTAATATTGTAACTTGCTGGTTTTCTTGCACTCAAAGTGATGTCGAGCAGCATCCCAGAGCCTCCAACGCACCTTGATATTCAAGTGGCATCCTATGGTTCTGACCCACTTGCTCACCACACCCACCAAGAATGCTACCAGGCCTCCCCCAGGTGCAGCGCCACACACACACACAGATGCCGCTCCAACTGGCGAGACTGTTTCCTTCCCTGCCACGTGGCTTGCATCGTCTTCATGTCTTTAATCTGAGCTGTAACCAGAGCACCTGAGGCCAGAGCCCACCAGATCAGCACCCTGCCCTTCCCGTGAGCAAATATAGCCAAGTCTTTAGCCCCTGTTTTATGTTTTAAGAATATAAAATCCTGAGATCTCCTCTGTATTTCTTCCCTGCCTCCAGATGTGTCCCTTGAATGGCCCACGCTCTCACCCTTTCGTAAACTGAACAATTTCATTTCCACTAAGTGAACCCCAGGCATTTCCATAGTCTAATACAACAGATTTAGCAGCTGACCATTAATGCCTAACAATTTACTGATTCATTCTTCTCGATAGCTCCATGTTGCATTTGGTGAGCTCCCATCAATGGACATTTTGGTGGCCTCTAATTTCCATTTTTATAAATATTACAGCAGTTCTGGGCAGTGCCTGTGGCTCAAAGGAGTAGGGTGCCGGCCCCATATACCGGAGGTGGCAAGTTCAAACCCAGCCCCGGCCAAAACCTGCAAAAATATATATATATATGTGTGTGTGTGTGTAACAGCAGTTCAAATGCTTGACTGTTCATCTCCATGTACGTATATGAAAGTCTTGGGAGGATAAACTCTCAGACGTGAAATGCCTGGCCCCAGAATACATGAGTGTTTTATTTGTTTTTTTTTTTTTATTGAATCATAGCTGTGTACATTAGTTCAACCATGGGGTACAGTGTGGGGGCTTCACATGCAATCTGAGATATTTTATCAACCTGATTGACATACCATTCATGATATTTTCTCGTTTACTATATGAAA